>DWDT01001962.1:0-14625 GCA_018245595.1 Microceris scylla | reverse complement strand
ACACGAAACTACCTACATTTAACCAATTTGTATAGAAAATGGATACTGTGAAAAAAATGTGCTACTTTCTAATTTATGTTACTGAAATTTTGCAAGCTGATGAAATCAGCGAGTCGGAATCATGACTGGAAACTATTACACCTGTACGTCTCATTTAAAAATATCAACTATTTTAATAATGCAGGTCAATGGCCTGTGTCAAAAACGCAATTACATGTAATTGAGGCGAACGCAAATATTATTGTAGCTCAAACGACGCAGAAGATCAACAACACTAATAAAGCAAATGTAAATTTTACACAACCACTAAAAGGAAGTTTCGGTAAAGCGATGTAAAAGAATTTTACGTTTTTCTTGATTACATCTGAAGAATTTAACACATGACATCACTCGGCCCGGATGATCTAACACACACATACCTATGTTACTCCAGTGACCCATTCCACTCAGTGATGCAATAAAAACGAGTGGCTTTCTTTTGTTTTCTCTAACAACAAACCGACCAACACATTTCTTAAACTGTTATCTGCTAAAGATCACTTAAGTCGGCCAGATGAATATAATCATACTCAATTTTGCTGTATACTTTGGATCTCATCTTGACATAAAAACCGTTTGAAGTTCCTTTTGAAGTTTTTAAATATCTGATTACTGGGATAGTAATTATATAAGAATAATTTGTTTGTTTTAGCCCTCATCGTTCGTTACTTGACAAGGCGTTATATTGGCGAATATCACTCAAATACAGGTAAATATAAATAAAAACATAACTACATAGAATACATACATATATGTACAAAAAATAAACATTTATTAAGCTGCTCAACATACTACTGCTTCACTGAGTAATAAAAAACAGTGATCATTGAACAAGTTTGTCAAAATTGATCCAAAAGATCCAAAATTTTAAATTTATCTACTTTGTCATTATTTTAATAAAAGTTTTCTATTAAGAAGCCTGATGAAGGCTGATGATGATGATGATTAAGAAGCGTCAATAGATTAATATAAGATATTGTTTTCTTACAGATCTCCTATACAGACAGACTGTACCAATAAATGGAACGCCGATAGAACTAGAAGTTATAGACGTATCAGGATCTAATCTGGACAAATTTCCCGCTGAACAGGTAATGTTAACTATTTTTATACTTACAAAGATATAGGTTTAATTTCTGTTCGCGCTCATATCTGTCGGCGCTAACCAGCCTAACCTAATACATATAACCAAAACACAATCTGTTACTCACTTCTTTTCCTTTAATCAGTTCGTACCTGAGTCTAGCTCTATAGCTTTGTAGAATCTGTACCTTTGCCCTATACTATTGTTAACATATTATTGAATAGCACTAATTATTTACCCGTCTTGATTTTACCACTATTTATTATTATTTATAACTAAACAGTAGTAATTTATGTACATATCTCCCTTGAACTACGTCAAAGCATTCAGCTTGTAATAAGACAGTAGTCAGCAACAAAATATATGTAGGTTAATGGTGTAACGGGCCTCGCTGATCGTTACTCTTCACCTTCAGGCAATTTAAAGCAGGAGTCGAACTCCTCAACGACCTTAGCTCTTTCGGAACATTAAAACTGATACTAAATCACGCTAAGATCAGAGTTGTTCGAGATTTCTTAACGATAACACAATAATTCGACGAGGTCGCGATGTTATGGGCGCGTAATCGCCTACGTATGACGTATCGATAACAACAGTTGTTTTGGGTTTCTTTCGCCTTGGGTTTTTTACTACTAAGTTTTATTCATGAGTTCGACGTAAACAGCCAGTTGGAACTATCTTATGTATTTTTATAATGGTCTGCTCTTACTACGTACTGCGTAAAGGATTGAGAGTTTTACGAAAACGTTTCTATTGCGTCATTCACCACGAATTGCCGGCTAGAATATTTTTAAAATTTCATCAATTCCATGTAATTTAACTGTTGGAATTGAAATCTCATTCCAACTAATTTTATTTCCAATTAATTATTAAATCATTTCATATAATCAAGATTTCTGTTAGCTTAATCAGTTAAATAGTTCGGTGCAAAAATAAAAAGTTAAATAAAAAGTTAAATAGTGTATTGACTGTTAAAATATTTTGTCTTCTCCTCCAAATTGTTTATCATACGGATAGACAGAGCTTTTATGAAATAGTACCGGTAGCACGAGGAATGTGAACGGGCAAGTCTGGATCAAATCAAACCGGTGTTGCCGGCAATCTCTTCCGCAAACAAAATCGAAGATTAAACGGGGGCTGAACCCGTTTTATGTCCCAACATGTGGGTTAATCGTCGATACTATAATGCGTGTTGGATGAGCAGTGGCGCTAGCGCTCCAGTGACCCACACCACCCGGCTCGTATGACTCAGTGTTTGTTGGTACGTTAAGGTCGTCACAGAACGTATTTCGGAAAAATATTTACATTCTAATGTATCACGCCTGCATTTCCATAAAGGGATAGGTTGATGAGTATAGCATACTCATAACTAAGCTTTAATACATATAAATCTTTCTGGTCATTATCTGCGCAATAATGTCTTGATGTCCCGAAATATGTCTTGCTATTTGGGAGATTTTGAAGATGTAGGCAAGGAATATACTAGTATATTATAGCTACGTGTGCCGTGTCACTTGGGGGTTACTATAGACAATATATTATATTTTTTTTACATCGTCATGCCTATAACATCCATCTAATATACCATAATATGCGTTTCTGTAATATACATCTTAGATCCGTCTGAAACGACCTTCATAAATAGTGCTCGCACACCAAAAATAATTCAATTCACAGTCTCTCTTGAACTCGCTGAAGCTTAAATGAACCGAGCGAAAGAAATTCGCATTAACGTTCTGTATTTTCTAACTTAATATCTACTTTTCTTATAAACCCATTGTTATCAGTGGGGATTTAATTTTAACAAATATTGCTGAGCGAACAATGAAATGAGAAACTTTTTATTTGTAGAATAATATTTTTATTTATTTTGTTTGTAACAAACTGTTTTTAAATTCCATTCCATTAAATAATATGTAATAAGCTCCTCATTAATTCCATAAAAGAGAACGAATAATACTGACAATTATTGAAATATAACAATCTTAACTGAATTAATCTTAATCCAAGCTTTCAAAATTCAATGTAAATTTGTTCTGAATAAAAATCTTTCATTTTCGTCATTTGAAAACGTTCTTTTTATATTCGTTTATGCTTTACCGTTAGCAACAAAAAGGCTTAGTAAAATCCAACGAGCATTTTCTACCAATCAACACAAGTGATAAAGAAAAGATAGGCACCTAATAATAATTTTTAAAAATAAATTATATTAATGGTTTTTTTTTTAAAAAAAAAGGACGGTACTAATCGCTTGGTTACGCTTTAAACCGCATAGGTATTACCTGTCGCGACCGCAACGATACCGCATCTAAAAATAAAAGCCAAGGTACACGATACGGGAATGAGGCCGTCAATCAATATCCATCAATGATTCGTCTAGAACATGGCTGTATTTTCATAAAGAATTGCGTGTAACACGATATTTGGTACGCACAGACAAGCACTTTCGTTCCCTTATCGACATCGAACACCATAATTCATGGAACCAAGGACGAGCTTAATAACATGATAACGGCTCCTGTAACAAAACAAAACGCTCAAAGTGACATGAAATATTACATGCGATGTTTTAATAATCGTCGATGAGTTAGTAATGTTTTTGATTAAAAGTAACACATTACATCGTAAATTGTTTATAATCATTACAAGATTTATGGTAAGTATGTTATGTTGTATTGTAATACGTTTTGTGTACGACACA
Organism: Microceris scylla; assembly: GCA_018245595.1. Classification (NCBI taxonomy): domain Eukaryota; kingdom Metazoa; phylum Arthropoda; class Insecta; order Lepidoptera; family Hesperiidae; genus Microceris; species Microceris scylla. The sequence continues at coordinate 10,801 of DWDT01001962.1, read as the reverse complement.
AGTTCCATAGATTATTGGACATCACCGTACAGAGTTTTAGAAGAAAAAGAGGTATATTATTTTTTTTTTTCAAATTGAAGCAAGTTGTTTTGTGAAGGACTTAAACGTTGCTAATAAAAATATAATCTATGGTATAAATCATAATAATGAACGTTGTTATCGATGTGATGCGCAAGTTTGGAGGACCTTGACTGTTTCATGATACATAATTTATAGAGTTGTGTTTAACTCTAGTGTTGTAACTACAGATGGCTACTGCTACGGATGGTGGTGGTTTGTAAAGGACCATTATTATATAAATTTATTGTACAAATTATACAGTACCTACCTATATATTTTATTACAAGCTTTAAGTTTGGAACAAAATTCTTTAGCCATATAAATTAACACAATATTATTATTATAACACTACGCTAGCTTCCTTACAAGTTGGGAAAAAAGCATGGATTGACCATACATTCATTGGTTATTTTATACCAATAATAATAGTAAATAAACTAAAATTGATATTGCCTTATAATGGTTTTTTTAAACAATGAAAGTAAATTGTTTCCGTAAATGGACAGATGGATGGGAGATATCACAAAGAAAATAATGTAGACGTAATATTAGATAACTACTCGGCAAGTTCAAGGACGGCTTCGTCAGCGAGCGCTCGCTTCGATATCGATCTCTGCTCTCCACTCATATTACCTTCTTACGTTAAAAGCTTTATGCACTGGGGTGCTCGGCGAAAATTAATATCAGAATTATATTATACGCTCACGTTGCACTAGATGCTACTAGCGACGGGATTATAATAAGGTTATGAACGTTTTATGTGTACTACGGATAGCATTTAATTATATTATGGATATAAAAAAATGGGAATAGCAAGCGGATGAAATTGTCACTGACGCCCATAGATACCTGTATTTAAACTTATTCTTCTTGAGTTTTAATGAATAAATTGTAGTGTTTCCTGTCTCAATCTGTGCCCACACTTCTACACGATATTTAAAATCTGATAGCTCTTTAAAGTACTGATTCCAATTGTATATCAAGACAATATTTATATAGGTCTTGTTCCTTATAATTATATCCCTCCGGTTCGATGGGAATAGTTTGGAGATGGTCGTGGTCTGAGAGAGGTGATGATAATGATTGATGAAGATGAATCATGATTGTAATGATTATCGTTAAGAATTCGTTTTCTCTTATAGTTTTGCCGTTATAATACAGGTGACTATACATATATCACGTATGTATCGTAATTTTCGAATCTGTCAGAGCCCAGAGGCTAGCTTGATTTAACATTTGTGTTATATCGAAACAGGTGGCAAATTCGCACCGATAGAAGTGTATGGAATATGTGGGAGATGTATGAAATATATTATTGTATGTCGCCGCTGGACGCTGTTCAGTGTTATGTTTTTGCTGTAGACAAAATAAATATCGTAGCTCTTTCCAATAATAAATAACGCCAATCAGGTGTTGTCATTTGCGACGTAGGAGTGCCCGTGAACCGTTCTAACGACTTATTTCGAGGTGGAATGTTGGCTCCGACGCGGTAATTAATCATATGGACGTACGCGCCGCCTTTCTTCATCTCCGTCGCTCTATTTAGCAGATCCGCGACTCCATGCCATTTTGTTCCGTTGAGTATAAAAATAAATTAATAATAGGCAATAAAATATCTGTAACAGATGTAAATGTTGTTGATAGTCGCGGATCTCCCGTTAAATACCATTTTACTTTGCTAAGGACAACCTATATATACATAAAAATAGAAATAATGTTAAGTAGCAGAACAGGGACTCTACGCCAATAATATATCATGGAAAATAATGATATTGTCATAAGTAACAGATCCGTTACTATACAACACGTTGTTCACCTGAGGTTAAACAATGAATTTTAAACCTATTTAATTTATTTTATACCTGTACTTATTAAAACAAAGACAGTAATACTATGATTGGCTAAAGATTTTCGATCTAATTACTTATACGAAAGGCAGCTTACAATCTCATTTACTTCCATAAAAAATAACTGCAGTAAATCTATTAACATTACCGTTTTTTCCTCGAAAATCCCTTTTTAAAGTTTTTCATTGTTTTCAAAGAGTATAATAACCTTACAAGATAATTCAATTGTTTCAGATCCAATGGGCGGACGCCTGTCTGCTGGTATACTCAGTAACCGACCGCAGTAGCTTCGACTACGCGACAGAAGTGTTAACGGTCCTCAAGCGGACACCATCTCACAGCAGTCCAGCGCACGGCCCCACTAGTTCCTCATCATCAATGCCTCTAGCTCTGTTAGGAAACAAGACGGATTTGGACCACCTAAGACAGGTCAGTTACGTCTGCGTTTTGTTCTACACTAAGGATGTGATCCAGAAATAATGTAACATAACATCACGTCTGTAGTTCTCCGAAGGGGTAAGCAGAAGAGTGAAGTCAATTCTAAAGATTTACCTCTTATATTATATGCCCGCCCATGGAATAGTCCATAATCTGGACGATAATATAAGACTAATTACAATTGTAAACAACAAATGAGTTTCGTCAGACACTCTGAAGCTTTTGAAGATATTCAACGGACAGAACAGTTTATTATTCGTTCGAAGAATATTGAACTAGTTTTCCTTTTGTCCATTATTTACCTTACACTCGGAATACATTACAGCTTTGCTTATTATCATCAGTTTATACTTCGTTGAAGACCCGTTTGTTCTATAAGATTACGCATTCTTTGGATGCGATACATACTGGTAGGTATGTACATATGTATGTATATACACATGCATTACAGGGACACGAGCTATAGTTAAACATTATTGTTCAAACAAACAAGGCTGAAATGTTTTGAAATTAACCGTCCTCCATACCTCAACAGCCGAATATTCTGGAATAATATAATTGTGTGGGTGGTGTGTCTTATAACCAACCGCTAATTGTAGGGCGATAAAGATAAAAGGGATATCGTTTCTCATACTGTGAAATGTTTTGTAAAGCTGTTGAAATAATCTATTGATTTTTATTATAGCTATTTTGGATTTACACCTGTTGTATGATACGCCTCACCCTCTATTCCATGGAACGTAAAAAGTTTCTGGTGAACAGTTTGACTAGACAGACCTCTGCCAACACCTTTGGAAAATACAAGCGTGATTTAATATTATATTTATTATTATCAGCAAGCATTCATTTCAACCCTATCTCGTTAGAGTAACACAGAAACTTTGTTTTCCAAAAACAGTACAGTCCTATCTTCATATAGGCCTAGAAAGTTCCATTGCCATCTCGAAGACAATGGTGTAGCGAAGTACAGTGTCTTTTGAAACTCACATGCGAGGCGGACGTGAATGACTCTTTTGAGCTGAAGAGCCGCTTTTCAGAGCACAATGCTTTCCAGTTCCTTTACAATCTATGTACTCCAACGTTGAACATCGCTTCTCATTTCTTACGACCTAGTCAATATTGACACTAGTATATTGCATGCATATTGGAATCATGAAAAAGTTATTACGAAGATTATGAGTATTGGAAAATGAAGTAGTTATTATGATGATGATGATGATATTGGAAATATGAAAAAGTTATTATGTCACACGGTTCAATATTTTGATTCTATATGCAAAATTGAAGTGTTTGCAATGCTTTATGTGATCTCATAAAATAATATTGACGCCACTATGTTCTATACACATTGTTATTTAAAAATTTTAAGAAGTGACAGCATGAAATTATATTTTCAGACTATTGAAAAATAATAAGTTAACGTTGAACGTTTTACTTTCACACAGTTCACAAAGGTTCAGTAACCTTTGATATAATTCATGCTCAATGTGGTGCAAATATGTTCAACGAACATCCGGTTCGAATCAATAAGACGTGTACTACTGAAGCGGAAACTGTTTTATTTCTTGTACAAAACTTTACACCTTTAGTACACGGATGAAAGTATTTTCTATTATATTTGTTCTTAACAAAGCAGTATTTGCATATAAAAATTATTATTATTATTATATTTTTACGTCAGATCCCTTACGGAGCGAGTACAGCATTAGGTTCTAAATTTTTCTTTCCTTAAAACCTTACGTTTCTTCTATATTCAATACTTCGTTATGCAAATTTGTATATTTTAGTAATGAAAAGGGGTTTAAAAGTTTCAAAACATAATAAAAAATAACATCACGCCTGTATTAATCCAAACAGATAGACAGAGGACTGTAGTACACTTTTAAGTTTCACCGCTTATGTCAATATGTTATCCATAACTTTACAATTATGGTCGTACAATAGTGTAAATTAATTTTTCTACATTGGTTACAGGTGCCCACAAAAGAGGGTCAGGCGGTAAGCGCGGCGCACGGCGCGTCGTTCAGCGAGGCGAGCGTCGCGGACAATTCGGGCGACCTGTACCGCTGCGTAGACCGCCTGCTGGCCGAGGTGCGCACGCCGCAGCGGACGCGCAAGTTCTCCGTCACCAAGATGCTTGGCTCGCTTATAGGTAGGTACCTGTGAATAGTATTGTGTTTATATATCGCTTATAAATAGTTTGAGTTAGGTGAGGTTGGGTTAGGTTAGGTATATATCTCTTAATAGTATTATATTTTTATGTTAATCTCTGTTAATGGCATTTTGTTTTGAGGTCTTCAGTCACTAATCCTTTGAATCAACTGAAATAATCAGTGAATATGGAACGAACTAAACTGAATTAATTTCTGGAGTTAACAGAATTTGAACCTCTTCGAGATTATTTGTACAAGTTCGTTATTTTTATATGTCCATCATGTTTTTACGTATGATAAATACAATGAAATGTTCACCAATAAAATCTTCATTTATATAAACAATGGTAGAGCATAAACATTACAAATTTACATGTATTTATTGAAAAATGCATACGTTTAACAACATTGTGACGTGTCACGTGTCTGCGCAGGCGGCGCGACGAACACGAACCAGACGAGCCGCAGCGGGTCGATGGTGGCGTGCCCGCGCGTGCCGGCGCCGGCGCGGCCGCCGCTGGCCGCCGCCGCGCCCTGACCGGCGCCGCCGCACCGCGCGCGCTGATGCCTGCCCGGCGCCGCGTGGCTCGCCTGCCTGCCCGTCCCCGCCCGCTTCGCGCCCGCGCCCCTCTCCGCCTCCATGTGATGATGTATGCCTATGTGATTATGACTGTCCTGCCGGCGATCTACCCACAGGAATAGGAAAGCTTTAAGAGACTACGGTCATGTGAGAACGGAGCGGTCCAGTGGTAGGGGCAGGGCTATCCAATGGAACTCTAGTCAATAATCCAAAGTTATGTAGTTATTAAGTGTCGGTGCAATTTTAAGCTTTAACACTCATACCGCTTATCCCCCTGTTAATGCTGTTTATTTTTTGGCAATATGGTTTAAGAAAAAATACACCTTCATTTTTTACAAAACTCCATAACAAACAAAATGTCTACCTAGAATATATAAAACGTAGGTACACTTTGGAATACAAATTCATTCGCCTATGTATACATACCTACTTAATGTCTTTCTGATTTGTAAATTTTGAAAATTTTGAGATGTATCTGAATGTGTGTATTTTATGTATATAAGCACATTGCATTTGTTAATTAATCATTATGATTTTAACTATAATATAAGTATATACTTTAAAAGTCCTTTAGTACGTTGCATTATTCGTAAAGTTTAAATTAAATATATGCATAGAACTCTACCTACGCCTCAACTTTTATGTAAAAAACCCACAGATTTTATCATGTTCATAAACGTTCTATGTAATTGTTGAAATATGAAAAATTAAAAAACCTCCCGTTATTTATAGGAAAACAAATCAATAATCAATATTGTTGTTTATACATATAATTATAATGTATTATATAAGTGTTAAAGTTATAGGTTCGTACATTACCATAATAATTAAATTTTATGATTGTGGATTTTATGTCGCCGTTAAACTATATTATATGTTAATAGAGACAAAAATTCAACTAGCACATACATACATATATGTAGAAAAATTAAAAGTAAATGTTGGAAAGATGTCAAATATTTATGAAAATGTTTCTTTATTAATACGAAAAAATTTTAAAATTATTATCATATTCAACGAGAAAAAAAGATACTTAAATAATTGTTACAATGGAAAGTCAAATCTTCGACGTTTATATTTATAGTCGGCCTAACTATCGTGCTCTTTCTAACATAACTTTTGTAATTTTACACAGTATTATTAAAATAAGTCTTAGTACGTTAAGTGTAAATATTATTATAATAATATACAATTTTTAAACATATTATTCTGTGAAAACAATAATCCAATATCTTTACTTGACGTTTGCATTCCATCACCGCGCGAACATGGATTGTAAATTTTGATCCTCACGAATCTATTATCAAATACAAATGTTTAAAAACAATATATTTGTACATAGACAATATGTAACGGATTTTAAGTTAAATTCTACATATATTTATATAAAAAAAATTATCTCACTTAAATGTTGTCTTTTAATAGTTTATATCTCAACAATATATCAACGCAGCTATATTTTGTATGGGCGAGATGTAATTATTTTCTTTTAAAAAAAATATAGTCAATCTCTAGTCATTAGGGTATAGGCTGTGAAAAGACATACATATGCATGTGAACACTTTGATAGTCATGACAGCATTGTTGACATGAAAAAATTTAATACATTTGCGAAACTATTTTATCAAATTTGTAATTAAAAATTAAATTAGATAATTGAGATATATGGACTTGATAATTTCATATTTCTTATACAGCATTGGATGTATAATTGGATCATGTTTTGGATTGTATGTATGTAAAGTTAAGTAGTTAGTGAACTATTTGGATGACCTGTATGCTATATGAACTGATTGTATTAAGATGTATAATATTTTTAAATCACTTACGATAAATGAAAAAAATATTATTAAATAAATGTTTCCTATTAATAATCTTCTGGTTTCATTTTCTTTTCTGTCTCACAATGATACCTTTTGTACCACTATAATATATAACTATATAAATAAATACTATTTATTCAAATGATACAATTATTGTATCAGTTATAATTATAATAGTAGAATTGACTTGAATATTTAAATGATACAATTTTTTTAACTTCAACATTTAAACATATAATATATTAAATTATTAAATATTTATCATTATTATTCATTGCTAACAAAGTATCAGAATATTTAAAAAAACTTTGGCAGTACTTGTTATTACTATATGACCACGCGAGGTACCCTAACGGGAAAACAGAAAACAGCGACATGTCGCCACTTACTAAATCAATGTGTTTATTTTATATGCATTATACTTTATTCATACATATCGATTGGATCGTGTGTTGTGGCACACCTCGGGAAAGGCCTAAGTCCGACAGTGGAACGGTAAAGACTTGGAGTAGTTCCATCCATCCGTCCATCCATTAGCGTTATACGCCTGCTTGACATAGACCCCCCTAATGAGCACCACTCAGTCAGATCGTGAATCTTAAGAATCCGACTGCATCCAGATATCTTCTAAAGGTGGTCAGAACACCTGGTAGTCGTAATTCATGGCCTATCTATCTGTCTAAATTTTTCAAGATTTTTGGAGGTCTTGGATGCGATTTAACGGTTTTTACCTAAAAAGAGTCAAACTCAATTGACGATTAGATAAGTATACCACGGTCGTCGACCTTCTTATAAAATTAGCTTACATAAACGAATATATAAAAATAAATTTCCTGCGCCACAGAATTACGAATACTTACTTACCTGTTCAAAGTACCTACTGGCAAATCCCACAGGAACACCGAAGACGTAAATATTTACAGATTTTCCTTATGACTGTTTATTCGGACGAACTGAAAGACATAACGATCGACATAACAATAATAATGTCTCGTAAATTTTTGAGTGAAGTAGATAAATACATTTGGGATTTTCCGAACAGGAGATATTAGAGGAAATCTTCATCCATACATTATAATAAATCATCGGAATCAGCAATTCAAATTTGATCGGTCTCAGTTACAAATCGCTCGTCTCATTGGCCGCGAGCGAGCGTTGCCATAAGCGGCACAAGCGGTTTCCAAATGAGCGAACGATTTAACGAGCGACATTTATGCATTATCAATACCGATATTTGGACCTAACATAATCATTTATTGGTATATATGGTGTATGTATGGTGTACGATGTATACATATATGGTGTATCGTACAATATTGGTATTATTAATACCAATATTCCGACCTAACATAGTCATTTTGCCATTATAATCGATTGTTCCATTGGTTTAGTGCTTAGCGATTTGAACACTAAGAAACAGTTCGTCCCTTCAAGTCAAATTAGGAGAAATCTTTGTGTGAGAGGCACAAGTGAGCCTATTTGTAATTTATTTATTATGTTATGTTAACCTCATCAGAACACATATAGAGTATTGTAGAAACTAATATATATTGTTCCTTTAACAAAAACATCTAGAATATACCTAACTGAACTGCTTTCATATTTCTGAACTGTTTACATGTGTCCGAACTACTAGTATTTTCAGGTGTCTAAGCTGTTTTCATGTGTCAGAACTATTTTCATGTGTCTAAGCCGTTTTGATGTGTCCGAACTGTTTTCACGTGTCTGAAGAATTTTAATCTGTCTGAACTATTTTTAAATACTCACACACATCAGTACATATAGCTAGAATGTTCAAGAAAATTGATGGCCTGCAATTTACGGCTCTTATCATTGGCTGCTTAGCGCCAGATCAGTTTATTGAACAAAATACTTGTAGCTCGCAAATTGATCGTTATCATAATTTATCTTTGGAACAGCAATGAGTCGTCCATGGACCACGTGAGATAACTATGAAGAAACTAATGCTTATTACGATTTGTAACTTATGTACAATACATAGTTATTTAACATTGATTAAAAAATTTAAAGTGTATATACTCCATGCACAATTACATGAAGCGGACTAAATTTTAAGCAAAAGCAAACAAATCAAACATGGATGAAGAATTTAAATAACAAATGGTAACGAAATTACATCAATTGCGTACATTGACGCTGTTTAGTTAATTGTATGGTGTACAAGACATGTTTGTATATGCCAGGACTGTAACAATGAAGATGTTTAGCGACTAGTATTCTCCTCCTCCTCCTCCTTAGTAGTCTCCTACCCGGTAAAAGACCTCGCGTGACGATATAATAATAATAATGGTAATTTCAACTTCATTACACTATCAAACGTTATATAGGTTTCGTGAGAGTAGGGTAATGTTTCTAGGAATTTATAAACTACAAATATTTTTTTGTTTCTAATATTGTCTTAATAAAAAATCCTAACGTTGCGCCTTTAACACCGGAAAGTTAGACAGAGAGTACACTCCCACATATGTACATTGTCTATATTTATTCATTTTTGAAGTGTAATTCTATAAAGTAATAAATGTGTGTATCTGCCTGCTTATGATGTAACCATGGTTTTAATGCCATAGCATTATGTACGACGATGTTTGTATCTCGCATCCAGTTAACCCATTTGATGTAGAGCCGAATGAATTATCTCAGTATAGAGTTATGTTCCCAAATCGATATGACTTTAATAACGCAAAGTCATTTGTTTACCTCGTGAAAAATATCAGTAGATTCCAATATATTCCTCTTTAGCTATGGATCTTAGTTTTCTAGTAATTGGAGAACATTCGCGTCTACAATGGAATGATAAAAGGGTTGGTTATGATATCGATTATTCCGCACCCGTCTTACATCACATCATCAGTGAAATAAATAGAGTATTGTTATTAAAGTTGCAACTTTACATTTTTGCTAAACGATTAGAAATTTATAGAAACATCTCCAAGTTTCTATCAATGCATTTTCGGTCTAATCAAAGTTCAAATATGTATACGTAACAAAGAATAATAAAAGATATAATCGCAAAGAACATATTAACTCTCTTTCAAAAAAGTATTTAAGTGTTATTAATATACAAAAGAATTTAAAGAAAACATTGTAATCATACAAACAGCCATAACGATAATGGTCGCGCAGTGTACGCAAACGGACGATCGGGTAGAGCGCTGAAACAAATCACATCTCGGAACAATAGGCGAGATGCGAGGGGTGCGCGCCCCAGCTGCGTGGCCGGATCGATCGTGGACCGCGGCAACTTCGCTCACTGTCTGTCAAGTCCGTGCCAAAATCAAACGTCCCCACAGCACTCTTATTTTCTCCTACCATCAATATCAAATTAAATTCGATGTAATCACCCAAAATGGAAGCGCGAAGGACCTGGGATGGTGTTCCGCTCGGCGAGTCTCATTCACCACCGCAGTCGGTGCCTGGCCGGCGGACACCACTTGGAGCCGTCGGCCTCGGAGGGTTTTATATGCAAGGAGGTCAGCCACCGCCGCCCCAGCACTGCTATCCCAGTGATGAAAACCAGCCAGAACCGGGAACCAGCTATGCTCAAAGGTACGCTTGTAATATGTCTATTAATTAGTTAATTCATCGATTTTTTTTAATCTCACGAGTCTATAAATCTACTCGAATTTCGTTTATGTTTTTCATTAATTTTATATTTAAAGTGAAATATTAATTTCATAGTGATTAAAAAATTTGAAGAAGCTATAAATAATTCATAATATTCTTGATCTCGACTCGCGCATGCGCTTTCGTGCCATCCGATTCAGATAAAACATCTAGAAGATTCTGTATCTACAATAATTACTGCCTTTCATAGCAAATATTCCTTTTGTAATAACACTTTTTTATTAAATCATTATTTTACATTGAATGTTTATAAAC
>DWDT01001961.1:0-14628 GCA_018245595.1 Microceris scylla | reverse complement strand
GAATTAATATCTCAAAAATTGTTTAATACATATATTTCCTAGGAAATGTATGAATTTCCTAGGTATTGTATAGAATTCCAAATTGATACTAGGATATGTATAAAATTAAGATCTTTTATTATACTATTAAACCAATTGCCTAACATAATATTGCTTCGTTGGTGGAGTGGTTGCAAGCGCAACTGTTGATCGGGAGGTCCTGGATTCAAATCCCGGTTAGGGTACTATTGGATTTTTCTAATTTAGAATTTCCAGTAGTGACTCGGAGTCTGGATCTCTGCCCATCATGCCTTATGCCAGTGTCACCTTTGCACACGTAAAATCAGTTAGCACCCTCCAAGTCTTACAAAACAGTTTTATACACAGAGCTACCGGGGCACCCTGGTACCTGCGTAATGTAGATCTCCATAGGGATCTTCATTTAGATACAATAGCCCAGTTCTTGAAGAAGCGAGCCGTGAGCTACTTTGACAAGGCTGACGTCCACCCACAATAATCTCATTAGGAACACTGTCTCGTAACCCCGCCGTCTAGCCGGGGTAAAAGCTCCCCTCAGGAGACCGAGACACGTAATAGATAACCCTGACGACGATATATCCCTGGCAAATAGGTCTCCTCCGGGTCGCCTCCCAGAGTCTACACAACCATCACATATACACGCACCGTCCCCGCTGGCGAGGACGAAGACACCGCGTTCCACACGGCAGACGCGCGGTGTCCCCGCACGTTTGACCGTCGTAGTACTGTCGCCCTTCGATAAACACACACCGTGTCGAACCGTGACTAGGTCCGAGTCACACAGGATACGCCCTTGGATCGGTCGCACAGCCCCTAGTCCCTCTCTCGCTGGACGGAGCTGGAGGTCCAGCCTGTGCTGGGCTTCACTCCTACCCCTCCCCACTCTTTAATTCAGGCGCAGCCACTTGGGCTCGCCACTAAAATCCGGTGAAGCTATAGAGGCCATTAGGGTCAACAGCATAAGACACTTAGAAAAAAAACGAGCTGTAAGGGACAGAACGTTTTCGGAAACGATTACGAGCGGTTCAACAAGCGATAAGAGGAAGTGATTTCTGCGAATACCAGCGATGCATTAGAGAATAATAAACAGATTGTGCACTGTGAGAGCATCTTTTATTCGTCATCTTCTGCGAGCATATTCCATCGTTACCACCCGCCAATCTACGTACCTATACGTAACATTATTATTACAATAATTGAATTTATTGTATTGATATTACTATTGTTTTTTACGTTATTGTTTGTATTCAGAATAAAAAATACATAGCCAACAACGAGTACACCACAGGACAATCGTTCGTGTGATTGTCCTAGATATAAATGAACAGGAGTTATGTTTAAAACCAAACCATTTGTCGTGTGTTGTAATATTAGGACTATTTCGTTTTTAATATTCCGAAAAACATCTGGAAGCTCCACGATTTGCAACTATTCGTTGACACTACTTGCATTAACCATATTCGATAACAATACTCTTCTTTCAAGCGTTAAGCCTTCGAGTAATGTTCTACTGTGTTATGTTGCAGAGCTTCACAGGTGTGAGTATGCCGAAGTTTCTGCACTACAGAATACATATGAACAAGAATTTCCAGTTATTTGTGGTGGATCTGACAGAATACCTTAGACCCCATGAAAATTATGGTTAGTGCTGCCATGTATACATAAGGGCTCATACACACATAAGTACACACAGTGAATTCTCAAGGTCTCTACACACGAGAGTTTCAATTTGATCTGATTATTTATCTGAAGGCGTGGAAGGGGTTTTAAGATTACCTTAGGCGCCCAAGCCTACCTCACCTGCCCATGGTACCCTCTTCTATACAAAAAAGGGGGTCGGACGAGTGGATTGGTCTGATCTCAGAAGTTTGAACATATCGCATTTGTTAATCGCTACAGGCCTGGAGGCATGCTTATTATTAATAATACCACTGCATCAAGTCCATTGCTTGCTTTATAATACAAACATAACAAGAACGTCAATGTAGTCGTTCATTCGTCTTATACCACAAAATTTAAAATAGTAGTGGTTAAACTGTACATGTCATTAAACGTACACCAGTTATATATGTATATCTAAACCAATAATATAGATGGTAGTTAACATCTTAATATGAATATCACGATGTATGCAGAGAGCGGATAGCAAATTAAACATTTTAATGGAAATATGTAATTACAAAAGAGCAATTGAACTAGGTCATAACGCTATTGACATTTTGAACTGTATATTGAAAAGTGAAACGACAAAACATTACAACTTTCATATAAAAACAGGAATACACTTTATTTACATACTGCCTATTTTGTTCTGTGCCATAAACACGTCTATTTTGTGATGTATTTATAATATAACATACGTATCATGTATTTAATTGCCTTCATTTAACAGGTAGGGTTTATCACGAATTTATGCGTCTCCAGTGGGCGATAGACAGCAGCTACATCAAGATAGCTTCCAACAAAGACTTAGATCTGGTAATTATTTACTACATTTCTGTGTACTATTGAGACCGTGATGAGCCATCATTCGGTTAATTAGCGTGTTCGTGTAGTGGTTAGTAATTCCGGCTGTTAGGACGGTGTTATAGGGTTGATTCACGTCCAGATCCATTCATGTGATGAGTGATCCATTCATTCATATTTATACTTTATACATTTACAGGCATATTCGTAGTTTGCCAGCCTTCTAGTCACTATCGATCAAACTAAGTGTAGTTTGAAATCAGATGCTCTAGCGGGCGCCTTCTCAAGATAGTGTTATGTTAATTACAAAAACGACAAGTTTTATATCATGTAGCATTTTTTTTTGTTATCATTTACGTGGTGTGCAATAAAGTATTACGTGTATTTTGTATTGTTTTTTAATGTTTCATGGCCAGCGTGTATCGATTCAAGAGTTTCCGTTCGTGGGGCACCACACAAACCCCATGGCCAGCCTGGTGTGCAATGTCTCGTTGGTAGTGTGCATCATCGCGCTAATGCTGTCCTTCGTGTCCCTGTTGACACGGATTATGGAGGAAAAGGTTTCCGGTATCAAGGTAAAATATGCATTAATAACGGAAAGTTATCAATTTCTTTATAGTAACAGATGTACGTGTGTATATATAGTGTTTGTGTGTGCGTGTGTGTTCTTATTATAAAATACGCAACAATATAAAAAAATTTTAGGTACTGTTGGAGATGACTGGTGTGAAAAAACAGACGATACTACTCTCGCACTTCCTTAACGTGCTGCCGGTCTCGTTAATATACAGCATTGCTATCCCGTGGATACTCACGGGGTCATCCAATCCGCTCATACAACACTCGAACGCAGTGCCGATGGGATTTGCGCTGATGCTCCACTTTTGGCTTAGTATCGTCCTGGTTCTCTTAATAAGCCTATTTGTAACCTCCGGTAAGTTTTTTAGTAACGTATACAAAGAAAGAAATTGTTCTATGATCTTTTGTCACTTCTTGCCGTATTAAAACTAAACGGTATTGAAAAGTAAGGAGCGGCAAAGGGTATTTGAACAATTTAAATAATAATTTCAATGACTGTAAAATCATGTTAGCATTATATCTCTTTTACATAAGCTTTAACTGTAGATATTTTGAAATAATGTTTCATTGTAGTGCCTTACAGATTTTTCAACCTGGTTATATATATATACATATATATGTGTGTGTGTGTGTGCGTGCGTGTGTTTGTGTGTGTGTGTGTGATTTTTATTTTTTGTTTATCAGGAATTAAAATTTCTTTAAAAAGTTGATGTAGTTCTAAGAAATTTGAAGACAAGGTAATCATTTCTATTCTTTTGTACCAGGGGCGATCAATAACTAATGATAATCGAGTATTTCTAGAACGCTCAAAAACCCTAATTATTTTTTTTGCTTGCTTATATATCCACTAGTTCAGCTTCAAAAAATTTTATAAATAGGACACCATTACCGGCGGATACATTAGCCCGTGCTGGGCCTCATTCCTACCCCTCCCCACTCTCTTTAATTCAGGCGGAGCCACTTGGACTCGCCACTAAAACCCGGTGATTCTGTAGAGGCCATTAGGGTCAATAGCATAAAATAGAAAAAGAAAAGTAAACAAGGGAGATACATTTATTTGAATACGAACTGTCGAAGAGAAAACATTAATACGGAGAAAAATGAAATAAGATCTGTCATCAAGTACCTGCCTGAAAAAATGTCTACCAAAGATATACACAGCGACTTAGAGAAAACAATGGGGAAGTCTGCTTCTCCATATTCCACAGTCGCACGTTGGGAAAAAAAATTTAAGCTGGGCAGAACCTCCAGTAAAGATGAACATTGCGAGGGACGCCCATGTACGTCCTACGTCCCTTACTGGAGAAAACGTAAAAAAAGTTGAAGATATCGTGTTGACTGATCAAAGGGTGACCGTAAGGCATGTAACTGAGGTCACAGGGATCTCATATGGCAGCGTTCAAAAAATCATTGTCAACGAATTGCATATGAAAAAGGTCTCTTCGCGTTGGGTGCCGAGAATGTTAACCGACGAGCAAAAAAAGAAACGAGACGACATTTCGAGGGTGAATTTTCAAAAGTTTCAGGCCGATAAGGAAATTTTTTTGTCACGTTTTATGACCATAGACGAAACCTGGATCTACCACTTTGATCCCGAAACCAAACAACAATCGATGACTTAGAAACGAGCCTTTTCACCAACGCCGAAGAAATTCAGTGTCAAGTTCAGCGTGAAAGGTTATGGCGTCTGTTTTCTGGGATGCTGAAGGAATTAGTATGGTAGAATATTTGGAAAAGGAGGCCACTATAACAGGCTGTTACTACGCAGACCAAATAAGACGATTTCGAGAGGCTATTAGACTTAATGGCCTCTTTGACTAAAAAGACGCGGTAAACTGCGCGCTGGACTGCTGTTTCACCAAGACTCCTGGCTCACAAAGCCACAGTTGCGATGGCTGCCATTCAAGAAACGGGGTTCGAACTGCTCGAACACCCGCGTTATTCGCCCGATCTAGCTCCCAGTGACTTCTACCTCTTTCCTTGGCTCAAAGGACACCTCCGGGGCAACAAATTTGAGGACGATAATGAAGTGATGGCCGCAGTAGAAGCATTTTGGGAGGGTCAAGACAAAGAATTTTTTTCTAAGGGAATTCAAATTCTTTTATTCATTATATGTATATAACATACATTCAATGAAGGTCATATTTTAGTCATTATACTTATAACTTCGGCTTTGTGCGCGCCTCAGGCTATAGTAGACCGGGAGAAAAAAGCCGCTCATAGGTATAGAAAAAGATACACTAAGTGTAAAAATAAAATACTTTTTTAAATCTAATAATTCTATTTCATATTGATTATCATTACTTATAGATCACCCCTCGTAGATTGTGATCTGCACAAGGTCCACCACTAAGTCGCTCCACTACTTATAGAAGACGCCGAATCTCTCATAATCCAATTTTCTCCCAGAGACGGAAAATATTAAAAACTTTCCCCCCAAAATTTGAAAAAATAGGCATCTCGGTTTCTAAAACTAGCATGTAGCACACATTTTTTGGAAGAACAAGAGAAGAATTCCTTAGTCTTTATTATAATCAGTCACGAGAATGTTTTGTGAACCTAAAAGCTTTCGTGTATAAATGGCGTTCAATTTTTCAATATATTATTTGCCCACAGCTCAGTACGCCACGTCGATCGCCGTGTACGCGTACTGCGTGCTGTGGCTGCCCGTCACCATCTTGCCCGACAAACTATCCCTGCCCTTCCTTGCGATACTGTGTGCGGCACCCAACATCCCTTTTTACTGGTTCTGGAAGGAAATCGAAGCTGCCGAGCGCATGGGTAATAATGTTTAACTGACCTGTGCTATAATTTGTATATACCATGTTATAGCAAACTGCTACAGGCGATAGCTATACTATATCTTTGGGGTTATTATCTGTGCAATAATATATTTTTGTATATCGTGATATGATTTGCTGTGTATGTTCTATATTTTGACAACGTAGTAAAGAAATATGTATTATAGTTAACGTGTTCAGTTATTTAACCGCTACTATAAAACTATACTATAACAAGTCCTTGCCCTGCTATATGTTACAGATCCGTCTGTGCGTACCTTTAATGTCGTATTTTAAGTTTCCATTTTAAAATGGGCTATTGTACTAATTTAAATGCTATCAAAATCTGCTCTGCACCTGAAGCCGTCTGCATAAAAGAACTCTAATACGGAATGATGATCGAAGATTGCCAGTCTAATCATCTATAAACAATTTTCAGAAACGGGAGTAATGTTCTCCACCATGTACCACAGATACAATGAGTCGGGCGTTCCAGCCCTCGCCTCCTTGTCTATCATGTTCGTTCAACTTTTATTTTACGCCTTCATACTGAACATTTTGAAATTGAGGTACCAGTTCCTCAAATATACTGCCCTCGTTTATTCCTCGGCAAAGGTACGTAATACTACATATTCTATATCGCTTACACGTTAACATTGTCCACTAGTTAATGAAACAAAGAAAGAAATTATTAATTGCAATGTTACAACAATTAATAAGAAACAATTTTACATACAACCTAAACAACTAGAATTGACATACATACATAAAATAATTTAAATAACGGATGGTTATGTTGGACGTTGAAAAGAGTATGCTAATATTTAGGACCCGGCTCATGGATCCATAAAATGGCTTTTCTTGCTTCTGACGAAGCTTTGGATTACATTTACGTTAATTGTATGTAAAAATGCAATTGTTTTGTTGTTGAATTGTTTTCTTAATGAGTACAGTGCATCTTGAAAGAGATGCAGATTAGAGACATACCCTTTTGTTAAATTAAAATCCTCTGAAGATCCAGAGTCATGTCTTTCCGTCTGCTTCTTTTTGTACGTCCTACATCTGATGTTAAGGGCTGGGAATTCTAGATGATAGGTTTCCATTACTTCCTACTTGTACTAATACTAGTTGTAAATATGTATTTGCATGGTAGATAGTAATTATTTTGTTTTTATTTTTGCGTTTGAATAACATGGATTGATATGGTTTATAATTTTTAATTTTCTTTTGGAACGAAGTTCCTTTACGCAACGTACGGGTAGATAGTGCGATTTAGTAGAAATCGTCACCGGTCACGTAACGAAATGCTGTGTGTGTGTGCGTGTATCGAGCCTACTACAAGCAACTCTCTTTATCATACAACCTAAAGCAACTCTTTTTATCATATAACCTAAAGGCTCAACACAGGGTTGTACAGAAACGTGGAAATTTTGTGAAAACGCATATTTTGTTGTGTATTTGTGTGACATCGTGAATATTGTTTTATTATTACAATTATATACATATGTATGTTGTATATGGTTAAAGTTTGTGGTCAAATTGAGAATAGATTAATATTGTTTGTCTTTAATGTTTAATGTATGTGTAATATGTATTACAAATACCTTGAATTGAATTAAATAAACCATTTATTAATTGCGTTCCCATTGTCAATGTGAGACATGAGACGTCAATAAGACGTCAAAAATAATTGTTGTCAATAGGTAGCACAGAGGAAAGATTTATATAAGCTTGGTCTTTGACTTTAGATCCTAGACAACGCTCACACTGTTTTTTTCTTATGATTTACGATCGAATTTCGATCGCTGCTAGGCCACAATTTAAAAATTTCTTTTCATTTAGTATTTATCTTCATATAAATTTATCTTCATATATATTTACTATTTTGTATATATTTTTTATGAATACATAAATATTTTTCCTGAAATATTGAATGAAACTTTTGCCCTGCGATCTCCAACCCGCATGCCCAGCGTGGAGATTACGGGCATAAAACGCCTTTTGGGGAGGCCTATGTCCAGCAGTGGACTGAGATAGGCTGATGATGATGAACGATTTGTGGCAAAATTGGTATAAGTTCTACAAAAATACACGATTATCAAAAATAAAATCTAAGTCCTTAAATTACTCATTTATGTTATTATTTTGACGAAATGTTTACTAAAAATTAATAAGTTTGTATTTTCCAATTATGCCGTTTTGTTTCTGTATTTTTATATTTGTTTTTTTTTTTGTTTTATTTTCATGTTCGTCCTTTTATTTTGAAAAGAAAATATTCCGACAGTCATTAAAGGTGGACAGTCAGAAGGTTACGGAGCCCGATGAGCAAGACCTATCGTCGACACACTCGGAGTACTTTGAACTCACTTGTCCGTACAAGGAGTTGGGCATTAAAATCTCCAACATCAGCAAGGTACGTTATAACGTCACAATATTAACTGGTAGGGTTGCCACCGAATAAAAACGCATTTATAAATCGATAATGTTTAAATTCAAAGTATTTTGCAATGTTGTGCATTTCATATACAAAGTATGAATTTAAAAAAATTATAAATTGCATATGTTTAATTTATATGACTGATTAAATAAACGTAAATTCACGCCTGTAATCCACGAAGAAGTAGGCAGAGGAGTGAAGTACATTCCTATGCTTCACTAGATACATTTAGGTCCCATCATGGAATAGGGAGTTAGCCTATTGCCATACAGTGGGCCCAAATTGAAAAATCTTAGCCACTATTGGAAAATCTTAAGTTAGAAAAACTCAATAATGCCTGGGACCTGTCGATCAGCATTTACTCTTATAACCACTATACCAACGAGGCGGACGATAAATCGTACTATATTTTTAGGTATGGCCAAAATTAAAAAAAGTAGCATCACACCTGTAATCCCCAAAGGAGTAGGCAGAGGAGTTTAGTACACTCCCCCGTTTCACCAGTTACGTTTACGTCCCATGGAAATAAGTGATGAGCCTATTGCCTTACACCAGGCACAGATGGAAATTCTTAATCAGAAAAATCTAATGGTACCCGACCCGAGATTTGAATCCAGGACCTCTCTATCAGCAATCGTGCTTGCAACCACTTGACCAACGTAACAGTCGAGATATAGCTTAGCATTTTATTTCATTGTTTAATAAATTTCTATACTCGCATTCACGGCAAACACAATTTCAGAACTTTTTTAAATAACCCATGGAACCGATGCTTTGCCATTTATTCCGTTTTAAAGATGCAGCAGTACCAATCTTGTGTATTTGTGCAGATTAGCAGATTTTAATATTTTTATTCTTTATCATAATATGTATGAAATTATGCGAGGAAAAATTAATAATAAGTGTTTGTATTTACAGATATATGATAAAAGCGAACATTACGCTCTGAAGGATGTGAGTATGGAAGTGTACAAGGGGGAGATCACCGTGCTGCTCGGGCACAACGGCGCCGGCAAGACGACGCTCATGAACATCATCACTGGTGAGAAATTTGTTTTTTGTTAAAGTTGCATAATAATCATCTGCGGACCATTAGTCACCACCATTTTTATATGAAAATAGCGAATATTAGTTCATGGTTAACCATGATCGCTGTTGTGAATAGACGTTTATAACCCGTATAGATAGTTTTTTATTGTAGTACAAAAGATCACGTTATTAAAGATTGGCCCCTTACGAGATTGCTGACAACGGTTTATCGCCGATAGCGCACTGCTTGCGATATAATTTTCGGATCAGGTTCCGGAGTCGGGATCACTCGTTTGCCGACTCCTACTCCTGATAATAATGACCTTGGGACGGTGACGTGGCTCTGCAAGTGCCTACTCGATGTAGCGTGTAGTGGCGAGGAGTGTGAGAGTAAGGTGTGCCCGCGGCAGGCATGACGCGCGCGTCGTCGGGCATGGTGCTGCTGACGGACGGGCTCGACCGGCGCGACCGGCGCGCCGTGGGGCTGTGTCCGCAGCGCGACGTGTTCCTGCCGCCGCTCTCCGCGCTGCAGCACGTGCAGCTCTTCGCGCTGGTGAGCGCGCGACCACCTTCCCTCTCGCTCCAAGGAATACTCCCGATTTATATAAATACGGAATCCTCTAATGACATCGTCCACTATTATCGTTTCATATGGTCAACATTTAACCATTCTAGAATTGTTCGATACAAAAATTATATAAAATACCAAGAAGTTAAAAAAAGATAAGTTAATACGTATATATTTAAGCTGTCCTTTTCACTTAGTTGTATCCGGTAACATTTGTCAAACGTAGACTATTGTACTTATTATAATTATAGACATTCAATATTTCTAATACCAACCTCATCGTGATTTCATTAAAATTGAGACTGCAACCAATTTAAAAATCTGTGGGCTACGTACATTTAAGGTACAAATAATGTTGTATTTTAAGTATATCTGTATGTCATTGCAGTTGAGAGGCGTCCGATTTTCCAAAGCTAAAAGAAAAGCTCTAGCGCTCCTGAAGAGTCTGGGCATTCGCGACAAGGCGTGGTGCTATCCCAGCGAGCTGTCGGGCGGCATGAGGCGACGGCTGCAGCTGGCGTGCGCGCTGGTCGGCAGGGTGTCCGTGCTGGTGCTGGACGAGCCCACGTCGGGCCTGGACGTGGAAACCCGCAGGGAGCTATGGGATCTATTACTGGTGTGTAGCTTCCATCGTTCTAGAGATAATACTTTGAAATATGATATTTTTCGTCGTGCCGGCATCGGCGCCGTCCTGAAGGAATGTAACAATCAGTTTTTAACCAAAAAATAAAAACAATCATTGTCCTCAAATAACTTAATATATAGAATTCATGTCCCAACTCGGAAGGTGCACGCGTGAAACATTTCGACTTTCCAATTTTAAAAGTTGCGTCCATACATGATAAAGCGAAGAACTCGTATGTCGAATTGAAGTTTGATGAAATTCGGCGGCGAGGTAAGGTGTGGTAAGGTGTAGTGTGGTGTGGTGTGGTGTGGTGGAGATGACCGGTAAGAGGGCTGGTGCGCAGGCGCTGCGCGGGCGGCGCACGGTGCTGCTGAGCACGCACTTCATGGAGGAGGCGGACGCGCTGGGCGACCGCGTGGCGGCGCTGCACCGCGGCTCGCTGCGCTGCTACGCCCCCACCATGCAGCTCAAGCGGGCCGTGGGTGAGCGCGCCACCTTTATCTCCACCTGCACTCGCCTACCCGATCTCCACCTTGTAACCTACACTGTCTTTAATTTGTTCGTCTCGTCACCCTACGACAATGATAATTATTAAAAAACCGATTATTACAGTTATTAATATCTACGTAAATATTCGTATATGCCAACCCGCACTTGGCCAGCGTGGCAGACTATGGCCTTACCCCTTTCAATATGAGAGGAGACCCGTATTCCAACAGTGGAATTGTAATGGGTTGAAAAAAAATAAAAATAAATCATTTGTTTGTAAAGATTTAACATATTGCGATTAATAAATAAATGAGATATGTTTATGTATCCATGCTTTTTACCGTTTACGCCTAGTTTAGACAAAAATATTCATTCAACCTTCAAATGTATAGTAGGAAGAGTCACTGCTATGTGAGACACACCAACATAAGTCTCAAAGATTATGTTTAATTAGCTAAACTATAGTATTAGTTTAGTTAAGGATTAGAACCCACCCGTGGAGATTGGCCGTTTCACGTCGCGCAGCCTACAACTTAATCATATAAACAAATAGCTTCTAAATTACCACCTGCAGCAAAACTCAATTGACTAACCGCCTTCACCGATAATTACTATTGTTATTGAACAGATTCGGGCTACCGTCTCACCTTCACCACCATTGGGTCCCCCCGAGCGGAAGAGATCACAGACGTCGTGGAGTCGTACGTACCGAAACTGCAGTTCAAAAATCGCTCCATGAACTCCCTCATGTACAGCCTGCCAGCCAAATACTCGGCCCGATTCCCCGGGCTGTTCAAGGAAGTGGAGAATAGACGGCTGGAGCTCGGCATCGACACGATCGAAGTAGGCGCGGCCACCTTAGAAGAGGTGTTTTTAAAGTTAGTATGCTATTTTTATTTTATTTTTTGTAACAAGTATTTGATCACTTCAGGTGGTTTTGTGTTCCTCTTGAAATTCACTTTGAAATTACATTTTGATCTCTGCCTAAAAATGGAAAGCTACAGCGATGCAAACGTGATAGACCCTAGCCTAGAAACATTCTTACGGGATTTATATCATTGGTAATGTTACGTATAGGTACGTAGATTGGCGGCTGAAAACGATGCAATGTACTCGCAAAGGGTGACGAATAAAAGATGCTCTCAAAAACCTTATTTACACTCTAATACTATATCGCTGGTATTCGCAGAAATCACTTCCTTTTATCGCTTGTAGAACCGTTCGTAATCGCTTCCGAAAACGTATTGTGTGTCACGGCAGCGCCCACACGGCATACATACCCTTTCAATGGCCTCCGGTAATTTCCCGAACGTTCCACGATTCTCCAGTGAACAAGCCACGCCCACACGCCGGCCGTAAGGGCTCATTTTCATTGGTTGTTAGAGCCCGCGTGCGGGGTACGGGAGATTTCTGTTTAAGCATGCCATAGGGCCCGAATGCGGTAACCGTTTTCATTTGTATGCACTTTCCCTGACATCTCGATTTTTATATAAATCACTTGTTACATTCCACAAACATGGGTAGTCTTGATATGTTTCTACCAATTTAAGCATTTGTAAATCGGTAAAATGATCAGCCATATTGTTTTCGCGCAACATCGATTCGCATCGAATAACATTCGTAAACTAAACCCCCGCAGCTCGCAGCCGCACTATGCTTGCTTTACACCACCCGACGAATTTCATTGGTCGGTAAAGGCCGCTTGCGGGGAGCACTCGCATGCTGTTTCATCATCACCAGCCTATCGCCCTATCTCAGTCCACTGCTGGACATAGGCCTCCCCAAAAGGGGGTTTATGCCCGTAATCTCCACGCTGGGAATGCGGGTTGGAGATCGCAGGGCACGACTTTTCGCTTTTTTTCATTAGACTTTTCAAACTTCAACTGACGTCACATAATCTCCCCTTTCTGTTTCTAAAATTTCTTTAAATCAATACAATACGATTTGGTTTGAATGTCTATTACTGTCTACGCACACGCACGCACATACACATACATACATACATCGGCAAATACGAGTAATAACGTGTATGAGTAAATACGTATGACGTCACTCTTTATCTCTAAAAATAAAAAAGCGAACCGGTATATCCACATTTGAAAAGATACAAATATTATGTACAGACGCGTAATATGTACGAACACTTTTATATACTTCTTCTTATAGCAATCCTTGGCAGCTTGACACAGAAATTACCACGTTAGTTAAATAAGATTTCTCTAAAGAACTTTCCTTTACAATCGCGGCTACACAGCATACATATATACATGCATAGGGTCTGATAGATGCATGCAAATGTCAGGGTATGACCCTGTATAGAAAATGCCTATCTGGCGGGCCATCGTTGCCTATGAGGGAGAGGCGCAAGGAATGTGTGAGAGAAATGGGACATTGGAATGTAATTGAAACTTTTAATGCTTTAGAAAATTGTAATAATACTTCCATTGTAGATACGTAAAAATTAGAACACACAATTTATGCGAATATAAACATAATTTTAACCATTGAATTTTATGTAATCTATTAAATAATATGTAATTTATTTTATTATTAAATTATCATTGTTTCGATTATTAATGTGAAGAAATGTTTTTATGATGTTATTTGAATTAACAATTATTCACGTTGATATAGTAATTTTAGTGTAATAATTATAAATGTTAATTGTACAACGATTATAATTATTAAAATTATGAATTACAATTTATTTTATTTACGGCGTGAAAAGCTGTATTGTACAGGTATAAAGCTACTGCTTATTTATTTTTTATTTGTTTTTTTAATGTATTTGAATGGTATTATCAATAACTGTAAATATTAAAAATATACGCGTTGTCATGACTTAAAGATTTCAGATGTCCCACAGAAGGAAGTTATCGTATGACATTCTAAGGAACAGAGTTATGAGAGACTTTCGTTTAATAAATCTTCAGCAACGGTTTCCTGGTGGTTGCTTCGTGAGTGATGCAAATGCACTGTTTCTTTCCATTTACGCAATGTCCATTAGTCTCTAGCGTCTCTCGTAACTCTACCTGCTCTGGAGTGCTCTCGGCGCACTCTGTGACACGGTGAATGTGTACGTATGAGCGGTCTAGTGGATTCGTTCCTGTAACAATAGTATGACGTACTAATAAATTGTTGCATGATATGATGACCAAAGATTAGACAAGTATAGTTTCCGACGCGACCGCTCTGTGGTCGACATGAGCTTACGGAAGAAGGCCTTCGGATAAGTCCGGATAAACCTTTCGACTCAAATCTGTATATAATTAAATCTTGTATACATACATACACTTAAAAAAAATTATCGACTTACTATACACTTAAAAAAAATAATTGATCCATTTATCATTCCACTGTTGTAATATGGGTCTCCTCTCATATTGATAGGGTTAAGGCCATAGTCTACCACGCTTGCCAAGTGCGGGCTGGCAGACTTCATACACCTTAGAACTATTTTTTTGTAAATTCTATGGTATGCAGGTTTCCTCATGATGTTTACCTTCAGCGTTAGAAAGTGATATTAAAAAACGTAACTTCACGCCTGTAATCCCCGAAGTGGTAGGCAGAGGAATGCAGAACATTCCCACGTTTCACCAGTTACGTTAAGTCCCATGGAATAGGTGGTGAGCCTATT
>DWDT01001960.1:0-14630 GCA_018245595.1 Microceris scylla | reverse complement strand
TGAAAATTGGTATATACTATATGTATTTGTATGTTGGCGTAGCAACGCGCGCCGGGTACAGCTAGTAATATATAAAACAAAATTGTGAGTGAAATAATTTGATTCTTCGAAATATCTTTGTCTATTACGTTCTCTCGTCAAAACCGGTGAACCGATTTTAATGACACGCTCGTGCGTTACATAATATGCTTACAGATTAAACTCTGAAATGGAAAATAGGTTATTAGTTCTATTGGGGCCGTGCAAGTATTACGTTAGCAGATTTATTACAATTATTTACCAAAAGTAAGCAAAGCTCTCACCCTCCCTCCCATACTTACGTAACCATTTTTATATGCATTAAACTTTTAATGTGTTGTACAAGGATAGAGGATTTTAACGCACATAATATTCATTTGGACAAAATTTACTGACACGGTACTCAACATAGAGTAAGGTACAAATATTATAATCATAAATAATATTGCGAACAAAACAAACTTATTTTAAATTTTTGGTATAGGTACATATTAATTTCTAGAGAACTGTTCAACATTGTGGTGCTCTAAATTTTAAATAATGTACACACATTAGTTCATTATCACGACCAGGAGCGACTCCTATAGGCCTTCTCGATGTGACGATTTAGTGAATTGTAGTACGTGTACCTACATTATTTCTGGGAATCCCCAAAAAAGGGTTTCGTTTTTAAATATAGACAATCTGTGGGCTGCCATAATATGTGTAAAAAAGTACATAACTTCTGGTAACGTAATCACCATATAGCCCCCCCCCCCATGTCATCATAAATACGCAAAGCAATGACCCCCCTCCCCCATATAGTGCTTACGTAATACTTGAACGGCCCCATTTAAAAAAATCAACTTTTTCTATTCATTACTTTTTTCTTATGCATAAATACAAATTATTTTGAAAACTGAACCGGGCCTTGTTTGTGTTGGTCTACTGGTAGAATATTTACGTGTCCATTATAATATCATTTATGCCAATAGATTGTTCCATAGTACGACGTCTCTAAGTTCTACTGCTCTCTATGTTACATTTTAAAATTCTCAAATCAATCACAAGATACGGCCTATTAACCTCTCACTGAAAATAATGATCCAGCACACTTGGCCTAAAATTAGCTTAATAAATAATGAGAAAAGGGTTTAAATCGCTAATCGTTTTCAATTTGTCTGCAGGAGGTTGGATTCCTTAATCGCCTTACTGAATCCATGAAGCAACACGCTGAGAAATCGCACGTTCTGAACAAACTGCTGCCCCCAGGCCATGGCATGGATACGAGTCACTACATAGATGACTTCAAGGCTCTTAATAATGAGTACAAACGACCTAAAGCTGAAGAAAATTTTAAGGAAGAACCTGTAAATGTCCCAGAGGAACCATGCGATTTAGGAACCATGTCATCATCGCCAGTCGCTTCAGGTCGTAACAATTCAAGTGACAAAAAAGTATTCGCAATGACACCTTCTGACGTTGGATATTTTGACGTAGTGGAACCGGAGATCACTGGTAAGTGTCAATTTAAATTTGAACAAAGTGTCACTCGGATCGCAAATTTTCAAGTTGAGATGTGAAATTTTATACTCCTTATGAGATTTTACTTTATTCCCTCTAACTGCTTCTTCGAGTCAGGGTTTAATTTTAACAATATCGACGTTATATTACATATAAAAAAATGTAAGACATGTAATGTATGTAATGAATTTAGCTACTGATTATTGTTTGCCATGTAATGTCGCAGTGTGTGTTCACACTGGGCAGTAGGTACTATGTATCATCATCATCAGCATTTTTTCGCCCCTTGCTGATCATAAACCTCTCCAACAGCAACCTACTGAGCGCGATCTTCAGTTCTGCGCACCCAACTGAGAGCCCGTCTACTGAAATGATAATCGGTTTTGCAACAGAGATGACTAGTCTACTGCCACTTTACCTTGCTAATCTTCCAGGCTAAGTCGATAATTTTGATCTCTGTCGGAACATCTCGTGATGCTGTGTACATAGTACATATTATGTACTATATACACAGCATTTAAATCATCGTGCATAAACCATGTTTTATGCTCATAAATATTATTATTTTAATAATTGACTTTACGAGTTGAGTATTTCATTCAAACACCAATTTAATTAATATGTCGTATGAACCATTTATTGTAAATTGAATTGTCACTGAATAGTATTGGAACGCTACATAACATTAGTTAAATTTACGTCATTATGATGTAGTATTTTGAATCAATGTTTAAAAACATCAAGATTGAACTTTGAACTGTAAGATATTACTTTCAAATATTAATCGTCAGGCAGTAAGTATCCCTCTTTTATCAAAAAAACAGCCTGAAATGAAGTTTAAAACTAAAATTGCCTGTTACAATCCGACAGCGCCTTCCGAAAATTATACATTTCAGATAAAAAATCCTATTACGCAAAATCAGAGGAAAACTTATTATATTGATTGAAGCTACCGTCGCTAAATCATTCCATCAGGTAGTAAAAAAAAAATCTAGAATTGGTATTTGGAGCTACACTAACTCTTAAAAATTATTGTACATTTTAATTTTCTCATATCTATGGTTATTAAACTGGGGGGAAAAGGCCGAGGGAGAGAACATGAATATTTTGTTCATATTCATATCTATCTTACCACTTTGTTCCAATTTAACATTATAGTCTTATAATTAAGTTAGCAAGGAAAAAAGTACATAAATAATTTTCGTTATTGAAACGTAGGAAAAAGAAAAAAGTATTATAGTGCTTTGATCATACAAAGAACTTTGCATAATATATGCCTCTAAGTTTTGTTGTTTTTGATGTATATTTAATGTTAAGGAAAATTTGAGTACATAAATAATCATCATCATCATCGTCATCATCAGCCTATCTCAGTCCACTGCTGGATATAGGCCACCCCAATGAGCGCCGTCGCGCCCTAGTCCCTCAGCTGGTCGCATCCAACATCTGCCTGCAGCCTTTCGCAGATCGTATAAATATTACAGTACATGTAACGTTAAGTTGAAATTGTCTTAGTACCTGTTCACGTTTGGGACTTTTTGTATGACTACACATAGTCACTTAATACTATTTCGCTGAAGTATACCCCGAATGGGCCATATAGGTCAAGAAAACTGATTTTTTTATTCAATTATATAAAATTTTGAATCAGTCACATTAGTGATTGAATCGGATTCAGCATATTACTCTTACACATTAAGGGCGGATGTCGTCATCCGTTTTTTCTGATCGCTCAAGTAAGTTGTTTCCATTTTGGAACCCCAATTGAAACTTATGAATCCGAATATATTAATTGCATAATTGTAATCATAATGATAATTGGTAACATTTTACTAATTGTAGTTTTGCATTTAGAATTAGTAAATACAAAAGTACGATTTGTGCAATAGATAGAACTAGATTCTAAATTGTATTTAAATTGTAGGCACTAACATTCACTATGCGAGTCATAACGTGTAACTGTCGGCTCGGCGTGCAATTAAATTGTAACACGTTACCGTCTGATGCGCGCACTCCGCGCTAATTATATGCGCTTTATTTGAATTTGGAATCTGAAACTTTCTGATTCCAGATTGGAAAAATTTTTGAATTTTAAAATAGAACCTTTGTAAAATGACTGATTTATAGACTAACCTTTGTCGATTGCACAGGTACAACACGTGAGAATACTTACGAATAATGTTTGCTAATATTGCATTTAAATTTTTCTTCTTATGAGTTTGTTTAGTTATTCAGCCCCGTCGTTTATTATTTTTTAAATCGTGCGAGAGATATATAATAAAATAGAATGAGCGAATACACGCTTAAAGATCCTGATTTCTGAAAAATAGCATAATGTAATACGGGCATAGGTGCTAACCAAAAGCGAGGCACAAAAGGAGGTTTTTATTTAGACCGTTTAGATGAAATATCATCTGTAGTAAAAAGTATCAATTCGAAATGTTATTTTCATAAAACTTTTATCGGAATCGGGCCTGTATTAACCTTTGTCTTGGTTGAATTAGTTTGGAGCTTCTGTATATAATTCATTAAAATCAACGTACTTTTTTTGTTTCAGGAAAAAAAGTCGAGGACCAACTCCAAGATCCCACAGCGATGATGGATCCTCGCAAGACCAGACAGAATCCTAACCACAGTCGTACTAAAGCATTGGTGGCTGCCAACCTGGACAAACTTCGAATAGGACTGTGAGTAATGCAAAAGTCTGTTTTACTAAACAAATGTATGTTTATATGATATTGTAATCTTTGAGCGCTGAAATGCGACATATAATTTCCGTTAATTGTAAATATGTAAATAATTTATAAGCACAGGTAGTTTCCAATTTGTGATAAGGAAAAGTAATATGTATAGTGGAAACTTTGTAGCATTTTCTCTTGTTTCTCAAGTTGTTTAATTAAAGCAGTTAAAATAATTGAAACATTTAGAAAGTTAAAATACACAAACAAAATTATAGATGTCTGCCGTTGTGCGCACATCCCGTAAACATCTGAATAGATATAGTTAATTTTTTGCCTTTAATTAAATATATAACGAACATATAGTTTAATGTTTTGTAACATTACATAACTGCAAGTTGTTAATATTTTGTGTTTTGTTCTCTATACATAAAATAAATTTTAATATCATAAACAACGCAGATGAAGTCGCGGGTATCGGTTTTAAAATACATTTTCAATATTTATTTTTATATTCTTATTCTATAGTATAAAACTTGTTAGAAGGTTATCGCAACCGTGCGGTGTTTATAATTATTATTATAACAACGTCACATCGTATTTTCTACGGCTCGGCGCATCGCGCTGACACGATTTGCATATACAAATTGTCGCTGTCAGTCGCGTCGGCGGTGTGGGTCGCTTAAAACTGTACGACCTTCGTGGCGGCTGCCTCCCTGTATCTGTATCATCTGAATTGCTGGTCACGAAGAGGGAATCAATAATATTTATTAATATGAGTCGCTAGTTTGCTAAAATTTTGATGCTTATAGTTTTCTTGAAATTAATCAATTAATTCTTTGATTTTGGTAACCTACTATATATTTTTTATTGTTATGATAATTAGTTTATTGTAAAGGCTAGCCTGTTACAGTAAGTGATTTTGTTTCTTGCATCCGTTATGTTAAGATGAAATCTTACTGCGGGATAAGATCCGAAACGAGGATAGCCGGCAGGAAGCTAAGGTAACCGACATAGGTAGCTAAAAGAGTTAGCACGTTGAAGTGGCGGTGTGCTGGTCACATATGTCATAGAACTCAGGGCCTTTGGCGCAGACGAGTTCTAGAATGGACACCTTAGACTGGCAGGTGTAGGTACTGTGGGTCGTCAACCGGCTCGTTGGACCGATGATCTTAAGAAGGTGGCTGGTAGTAGCTGGATGAGATCTGCGGAGAATCGAGTATTGTGGTAAACTTCGGGAAAGGCCCATGTCCAGCATTGGAACGACTGGAATACTATGCATCACTACAATATTATTATCTAAATTCGTAAAATATATTTAACAAATTAGTATTCGAGACAAGTAGATGTAAATTCATATTGATAATATAATTCATAAACAAACATACATTCATAATTCATAAATATACATAGGTACATATTAAAAACCTGCTGTTCACCATAATTTTCAGCTCTCTTACAGTTTCACTGTTTGACACGAGTCTACTCTAAGAATGAAATTATATGTGCTCAACGAATTGACTAATTTTGACCGTTGATTCATTATTAAAGCTTATTGCTGAAAACGAAACATACACGAACACACATATATAACTTTGATATATATGTATATGTATATATCTCAGAGTTTAGCGTCCTTAATCAAATATTAATTACTATTTAACAATTCTTTTATCAAATCTCAATTTAACGTGACTTTAATTGTTCTAAATCTTTTTTAGATTAATTAGTTTATTAACCAAATACATATAAAATAGAACTCGAAGCGGGCTATGACCTATAGAGAGTTAGAGTATCTGAATCCACCAGCTGTATTTTCTCCGATAGTTAAGCCGTGTGTGCATCATGTAGTGCCCTTTGGTACATGCTGGTTCAATTGTATAAGTTGTTGAAATCTGAATAGAATAGTGATCGTGGAATCTATTTATATGCAATTCTGTTATAGCTAGCGAGAAGCGGAAATACCCCTAGATAAATCCCCAAAATGGCAGTGATTCATAAATTAAACATATATTAAACAGGTTATTCCATATATTAAACAGGTTCTAACATCAGAAATACAACAGATATTGATTGCAGGGCTAATAAGGAGTACCGTTTGCCCGTATCCTTACTACCTGCCAGCCTGAACTGGTTGAAAATTGACCGTCCAATATTGGTGGAAATGAGGTGAAAATCTGAGTATATACACATAGCAACACCAGCCTAAAAGAACTTAGAAGCATGGATCAACAGATATACCGTGACGCAATATCCCTCCTCCCTTAGGCCCCCTAGAGTAGGGGTAAATCTGGCGAAAATATCACGTGGAAAGCCACTCGAGCTCTTAATATATAGTGATTGAAATGTATTACATTTGAATATCGGCTCGTGGAATTTCACACGCGTTAATTTCGCTGGTTTTTCTTTAAATGTGAGTGTAGTCGAGCGGATATAATAGCCATGTTTCTAAATATCACGTTGCGGTTCCTAATTTATCTTGTTATGCAGTACGAGACCATATCTTGAAGAAGAGCCCTCTTTGGGGTCGATGCGAGATTTAAAATCGCTTGTGACTCTAGAATCGGCAGTCCATTAAAGTACTGGATACTCTAATAGCTAAGTATGCCGATGACGACGCGCGTAGCACTATTGTTACGACACTATTTTGTTACGATTAAATATTACGACATGGCCGTTACGATGTTCGGTAAAATAGACGGGAATGATTTCGGTACCTATCACCCACTGTTTGTGTCACAATGAAACTTAAAATAAAAATAAATGGTGATAAACTGAGACGAATTTTAAATTCAAATATTTTATTAAATTTAAATCGGTAGCGCATTTTTATTAACTATAAATTAAATTTTCAATAAGTTTCACGATTCTAAATTTATAAAACCCGGCATCATATGATATTTTGGATTTGAAAAGGTCCTAGTGGTGGGCAGCAGCGAGTGTAAAATGAGTGTTTGTTATTCTATGTTTATGTAAAAACAGCTTTGTAGTCGAGTACAAGTTATATGCTATTGCTATGTTGCAGTTGTACAACAATTTTGTGACTTCTTGTAGCGTACATAGAAAGTAGATTACACAGTTCATCACAGGATGCGTAGCGAAGTTGCTAATCAGATGACTGCAGTACAATAATATTTGTAGTAGTTTGCAAGTTTTACATAATAAGTGTGCTACCGTTCGTACTTGTAAATAAGAAGGTTGCGGAAGTTTAGTGGTTTGTGTACAGCAAGTTCGCAGAGTTACGCTTGTTTACGTTTAATATGTAACATTGTGCTCACTGGAAACTACTAGAGTTATTTTTGGATATACAATCGCTTGTCAACAGAAAGATCATAGTTGCACTCTTAGTAGAAGTAGTTTATAGTTAGACGCGTGTGTAGTCTTGTTTTGCATCTTAATAAGTACATACCTACGTAAGTACATGCAATTAAATTGATGTTGTAATAGAATGTGTATTAGACATTATGTATAAATTGTATTTTTGTTCTCAATTTATTAAGATGTTCTTGTTTTTCATTTATTGATTAATTTTTAGAAAACGATAAATTTAACCGTGTAACGACAAATTTAACCGTGTGTTTAAATGTATTTAAAATAAAGTTATAACAAAGATCGAATTTAATACCTCATGGCTCATGTCATCTTCTTCTGCAGTAAGTTCCACATGACAACGAGACACGTTTTTAAATAGTTTCCTGTTGTTCTTAAATACTACAAGTAGCGCCATCTAGTTAGATACTTCGAATTATCAACAAAGGATCATAAAACGAATAAGTTTTGGAGCGTGATTAAATAGCGAAGTTATTTTCCTGTCGTTATTTCTAATTATTATGTAATATTTCTTATGTTTCTGTAGTATTTCTCGTTGTTCTGTAATGTTTCTCCTTGGATTTTTCAATTGTTTCTGTGCCGTCCGCTCTTAGATACGTTTTAGTATTGATGTTATTCAAATCTCACAGGGTTAAACACAAAATAATTTAGGACAATATATAGAGCGACTAATATCATACTAAAGATTTTAAATGTTAAGAAAATTTTAAAAGTCATAGAGGATCAAATATAAATTATACTGAAATAAAATGTTGAATTGGAATAACAATAAATCGCACGAAACGTTTACAAGCTTCTTTCGGCCTTATACATATGTTCGATTTCCAGTGCGTTAAATAACATATTTAAACCATTCATGTACAAAATATTCCATTCCTGCTGTTAATTTAATTTTTGTGTTTTTGTTATGCGAATACAGATATTATAATTAAAATATCATCACGCCATGTATTTTATAGAGAAGACAAAGGGCGCTGATTGTCAAATATCTTAACTTACAGACCTGACACGCTTCGTCTACCTTCATCACTCTCATCAATGTCAGACCTATTTGGTCAAAACAGGTGTACGTACTTCATATTGCTCGGCACCAACGTCTATATTCATATATATTTATATACATTCATATAATATGGTGTCATCCTATCATCTGCTATGAGAGCGCACGCTACGCAGGGACACCGCATTAATGTGCAAAATGCAAAATTGCCTCCGTAAATATTTAGTTAGCTCAGTCGGAGTTTGTTCGTGATGCGCCGCGATGGATGTCTGATTGTATTATATGACCGTTTTGCATCCTGACGGCGCCCCCGCTTCGATAAGCTCGCTCTGTTCTACGGAAACTGGTTTTGGCAAAGATGGTACCAAATGAAAATAGGAAAAATTAGTATCAAGGAGTATTTAATTAAACAGGTTGTACATTATATACCAATATTTGCTGCATCATAATATGTGCATATGCGAACGTTATTTTCAGCTAATAAAAAAATTAATATTACACCTGTATTTCCCGAAAAGGTAGGAGGAGTATAGTGTAGTCCCAGGTTTCACCGGTTACGGTATACGTAATACCAAGAAATAGATGGTGAGCTTATGCCAAGCTATTATTAGGAGGCTTAAAATAATAGTTTTAAAATGATCAGAAAATAATTGTAATCTTTATTCTAAACTCATGTTTAAAAACATTCAAAAGATAGTAAAACTCCAGGCAAACAATTATTTTACAAAGCACCAGTGCAATATCTGATACCTACATATAAAATTCAAAGAATGTATTGCCAAAATGTGTATTTAAATGTCATCTAAACTCTCATGCCATACGTTTTTGCAGAATACTACTTTTAATGCGTCAAAATATTTTGCATTAACGTAAGTTTGTAAGTCCGTTCTATTTCTAATATTCTCCTAACTTTCAAAGTATATTATACTCTTAAATACTAGAAGTACTACTACTTAAATACTAGAAATCAAACATCTCATTTCTTACTCTCACTTGGTGCTCACTTCACTACATCGTATCGGACCTGGTATGACTATGTAATAATAATGACAATACTAGCTAATTAAATTTTGAAATATCCGGATTGCAGTGCTGTAGACTTTCTAGAGAATTGCGCAAAATAAGCGGACACTGTGGGCGGAAAGATTCAGCACACAATTTTATATAAAGACGTTTCGTCCGCCATCTGCTTAATTACTCTACGAGATTGTGAAGACCGTACGACGGTAAAACTGCTTCCACTTGGATATGTCAGACAATTTCTTTTTAATCGTAGCAGTTAAATGTTTTAAGCTTCATTTATGCTATACACGATATATATGTACCTACATGTACAAATGTATTATACACTTTTTATGAAGATATCATATCAGTTTGGTACATATCAGTTTGGTAAGGGTAAAGTTATTTGGCAATTTTCGCGCTCTTGTACTCCAAACATAACCCAGCCAGATGATCTAAATGTCATAAAATAAAAATTTAAAGTAAAAAATAAAAGAAAAGTAAATATAACTTCTACTTTACGAAGGACCACGAAGATATAATATAAGAGCGCGAAGTAGGTACTTTAGAGTACGCTTCAAGGGCCTGGATAAATGGCGTATTATTTTATTTTCACTTATTTATTTTGAAAGTAAATAAAATATTTAAAAACTGTTTGGCTTCATTAAGAAACTTGCGTCATGTTAAGGCGTGAAAGATACTGAATAATTTGATTATATTTTTATGTATCTCTAAAAGGCCGATGGACTCTAAATGAAATTTAAAACCAAACAAATGTTTGTTGCCCTTTCTTGAATACGTATTTTGTTAACAGCATACTACATATTTGTTATAGATGGTTTCCTTCAAAACCGCCGATAAAGTGTTACAATCTGTGAGATTTGTAGGTGTCCCTATCAAAAATGTATTCTATGTACCTAACCACAATACACACTCTGGTATTTGGTTATATTTTTTCATATACTATTATTCTGTGTTGTTGTAGCTTACATTTGTCAACAAATTAAAAGTACATAACTATAAATAATAATAATTATATAAAGAAATTATTATTATATAAATAGTCATTATTATTATACAAACAAAAATAAAAACCTGTTAAAATAGATGGACATTTAAGATGGTGACTTTATTACCGTTTTATTCTAAATATAAATAAGACTACTACACCAACATTTTCCACGCCTCTTTAGTAAAATCTAGTCGATTCGAACTCCAAAAATACGTTCAATCAAGCTATTTCTATATAGCAATGCAAGAGCATTTCGTTTTCGATGCTTTCCAATGATGTCCACGGTCGTTCGAGTCGTGCAAATGTTGATTTAGTTACTTTTAATTGGAAATTGCGAGGTGGCCACACCGAAGAGTACTTTGAGGTTAGAATTTCTTTCTTTGCATTTATCACACCCATCACGAAAGATTCCTTCAACCAGCAATGTACAATATAAATATTGAGTTTTAAAGCCATGATTAAAAGCAAAAGTTCGTTACTCTCACTTGACAGCCTGTTGGATCTGAATATAAACATATCCAGCAAAAAATAAAACTGATTCGTAGAATAAAATATGATACAATTACTATATCGCTTTAACGATTCAAATTACAATTGTGAAAACATCAAATGGCATGCGTAATATTAAAATGATTAGAATTGACGGGAACTCAGATTGATAACTCAATACCATGTTGTACCATTTTAAACTTGTAGATCAATTTGCTAATATTATGTTATATAAATAATAATATGTACATAATAATAAAATTTATATAATAACAATTTTTAAAATGTACTTATTATTATTTGATGCCCCAATGATTCAAGAAATTTTACGTTCTTATCAAGCAAATACAATAAAGTAGGGATTAAAAGCTAGTTATATGTTATATATTTGAAATGTGCTAATTAAGTCCTCCCATTTGATACCCCACACGGTACCCTTCAAAGATTTTTTGTTTTTATTCACGACGTAATTGCCTCTAGAGGGCGCCATATTAGATTAAGTGTAACGTCACAATTCTAAGAACACTTGGACCATAAAGACGTATCTGACGACACCTTAATTATATAAATCTGTCCAGATATTTGGAAGATATGAGGTAATAAATAATATTACAAACAAACATACAAACAAGATACGCGCGAAAAACAAGCCTCTCCCTACAGTCGCGTAATAAGAATGTTTTAAGAAAATGCGTTATGGTATGAAATTGTGTATACAGTTTTTACTTCTGTGCATCAAATAGTAAACCGGCCTAGCGGTTTACGGCAAGTGTATATAAAGGTGCAACGGACACCGGCTGCTGTACGTACTGAAAGGTTCAGCCGCACGATTGAAGACCGCGACCCGCCTTTATCGAATTTAGAGCCGAGCCTTAAGCGAGCGAAATTTACATCAATTTCCACAATTTTACATGGTAGGGAAAATCCGTTTCAGGATTTCCTTATTAAACGTCGAATTATATTTACTTAACATGAATGTATTTTTTAATATGCTTTCGTTTCTTGTGATATCTAGTATTAGAATTACTACATTGTCGAATCGTAATCAATTAGTGTTATTACAACACTATAGTGTAGGATGCCCTCCGGTTCAATGGTAGGACTATCTGTAGAGCACTGTGGGCAGACGCTGGATGTGGGAAGCCGATGGAAGGGCGCGATCGTGCTGTTGGGAGAGATTATAGCAATGGACTGAGCCAGGCTAATAATAATGATAATATTTTTTTTTGTGCAGCTCTGAGGATCCCGGCACCAGCGTAGGAACAGAGAAGCCGGAACACATCCACGTATACAACACGGATGATGTGAGCAACAACTCGATCAAATCCATTTACGTTATCGCTCTGATCGCGGCCATTGGCGCGGCGCTTACCATTGCGATCGTCGGATTCGTGTTCGGCTGGTATTCGTGAGTATACTTCCACCTATATCTATATATATATATATATATTAATTATCCATGAATAAATTTAAAAAGAGTGTTCGAATTGTACTTTTAAAAACAGTATTGAATTTATTGACTTATAAAAGAAGTTGCAAGCGCGACCGCTGAATGAGAGCTCCTGGTTTCGATTCCCGAATCAGCTACCAAGGGTTTTTCTTAATTGAAGTTCCGAGTAGTAGCTCGGAGTCTAAATCGAAGTTGTGTATGTGGGTCAAGCATTACGTTTGTCTCCTGTTTGATTATGGGATGTGTAACGTTAATGGTGAAATGTGGAAGTGTCCTACACTATTATGCCTGCCTCTTCCGGCATTACAGGGTTACATAACGTAAAGTTAGGTTCTTGCATTATTATTGAATTTGAAATGCAATAATTGTGAAAGATTTTATACGTGCGAGAAAGTGCTTGAGAGAAAGTGCTTAGTTCCGCTTCAGTAGTAATTAAATTAAGCGAAAGATAATTTACAAGCCGGGCGCGTGCATTTTCCACTGTAGAAAATGCCCGTTTAGGTGCTTATGTAATTGCTGGTAAAGTTCCGCCGCAATAATTGCATTTAGGTGAAATGAACAACAAATTCTTTTAAGTAAGAGCTTATGTACCATCCCTATGTGTCTTGGGACGGCCATTTAGAGCGCCCAGGCAGTGTATTGCATCTTCAGAAGTATACCCACAATACTCGAGCTTAAGTAAAGTTTTCATCCAAATGGAATACAATTGTATTTTATTATTAATATTTAGCTCATTTTAAATGAATTACTTTATTCTGATGGATTTAACTCATTTTGATTTATTAACACTACAGTCATTATTAATTATGGAATATTCAATTAATATTTGGAATTATATCTACATATACGTGATACATATTACATTCAAATAATCGACAATAATTATTTCATATGCCTATTATTACTATATCATTATGTTAATGGCTATAAGCGATGTGAGTGCCACTCCGATGTGATCATGTTTGGACCAATTAATTAAATAACTGCCATTAATTAATCCTACATAAATGTGTAACTGTATTAATGCTGTTAAAACAACACTCAGATGATTAAAGCAAATGAACTATTTCCATCAAAAGAAGTTTATATAAATAGCACATAAACGCCATATATGCGATTTAAGACAAAAAATCGCAAGTTATATTATTAAGAAAGACGTTCGCTCTTTAGATGATTCTCGAAGTTTCTAAAATCAAATCTCTTGGAGTGGTGTGTTTAAAGACATACGTCCAACACTCAACGTCATAGATTGTGGCCCAAATTCTCTTCTTTCTGTGAAGACATACGTGATGGAGTTACATACAGTGGAATGATAAAAAGGTTCATAATTATAATAATAATGCTGTCATTGACAATGATGAAAATGAAGATTATGATGGTGATAAATGGATTGAGTGTATATCCAAGATATTAGAATATTACTCTGAATCGGACACTTAACTTTAAAATACCAAAAGTTGTTTTAATCTTATATTCTGGCTAACTGGCGCTGCTAAGAGAAAATAAATAATTAAGAGGCGAAAGGACTTATCCATTTACTAGTTCACTAGCCTATCAAGAATCGTCTAGAAACTTACGTCACTGCAAAGAAAATATTGGGTTAAAAACAAATCAAATCATTTATGGTTCCACTATTGGAATATGGGTCACTTCTCAATATTTAGCGGTTTTTTTATAAATTCTAAGATGTGCAGTTTTCCTCACGATGTTTTTTTCATCGTTAGCAAGTGAAATTTAAATTTAAATTTCCGATAATGTTTGTTAATTATTGAATGTCAGAAGACTTGGGTCCTTTTCCAGCGCACAGTAAGATCAAATAACCTTGCAATTCAATGATTCATATAAACAGAAAAATAAGAAGATTAATGTGCCAACATGTTGTACAAAGTAGTCTTTAAACACTAATCAGAATGTTGATTTGTAAAAAAATTAGGATTGGCTGCTACCCGTGGCTGATAAAGAAGGTCAAAAGTCTTTAAAAGTCTAGAGAACAGATGGCTGGTGATGAAGATAAATATCATCATCATCATCATCATCAACCTATCTCAGTCCATTGTTGGACATAGGCCTAGCCAAAAGGGGGTTTATGCCCGTAATCTCCACGCTGGGCATGCGGGTTGGAGATCGCAGGGCACAGCTTTTCGCACC
>DWDT01001959.1:0-14639 GCA_018245595.1 Microceris scylla | reverse complement strand
GTGAAGTCTGCCAACCCGCACTTGGCCAGCGTGGCAGGCTATGGTCTTAACCCTCTCAATATGAGAGGAGACCCGTATTCCAGCAGTGGAATTGTCATGGGTTAAAAAAAAAAAAACTGCCAACTCAATTTGTTATATACAATTACATCTAAAAACTCAATATTCTTAAGAATTCTAACAAGGAGTTGTATGAAAAAGTCGTCGATCTAAGTCGTAGGTCGTAAATGTAGAGTTTGAAGCGAATATTATAATACATGGAAATATAATTTGAAGTTCGCAAATTGATAAATTAAATGTATGCGAGTGCTTAGCGAGTATGTACAAAGCAGGATGCGTTTATACAGAAAGCGATCGCAAACATATACAAGCATTATAAATGGACAATCCGGTATTAAATCGTCTCTACATATTTATAAAATCGGTTAACTTGACAAATGTACTTGACAAATTATTGACAAATATATAATGACATACGTTAGAATATAAATATAGGCTGTCGGATATGATTAAGTCATTTAGTAAGTCGTTGGGTAAGTACTGATTATAGAGTTGTTTGATGGTTTAATTCTGTCGTAACTTAAACGTGCCTGGTTAGACACGGATTAGATTAGTGCAGCAATTGATTTTTTTATGCTTTATAATTACACCACATATCTATGGACATTTTAATATATGTACATATAGGGGTAATTGATATAGAGTTCTACAAACATTTACAAAGAAAGTTGACTTCGATTAAATCAAATGCAATTCAATTAAATTGCTATCTTTGAAATAAAAAAAATTACTAAGTAAATTTCAATATGTTGTGCTCATTCAATAAGCCTGTAATATGTATATGTATATTTTAATTTTGTTTATTTGCTATCATATATTTGTAAATGGAAAATCTGTTACTTTAATATACACCGAATGCTATAAACCCTGCTTTACAATAAGGAATAATTGTGTTGTGAGTGTGTTTGACATCCACAAGCGGAATCTTTACAAGAGAATACGACTGTCGAGTACATAATGTTATTATCAAAAATAAATAAATTAATATATAAGTAAATATAATTAATCTTACACAACATTGGCCGCGACCACACATTCCTCAGTCGTACTTTCATTAACAACTCATTTGTATGTACTCGACGTATTGAAAGGAACTATTGTCCAGTCCGCTTTCGCCCCCAATTCTTTGCCAAGGCTGAATGAAGAGCTTTCTTATAGCCTCGAATATCCTTTATGTTTGTACATTTTTGTATTGCTTAAAAGTAAATTATATTGATTTATGAATACATGTACATATACATCAGTATGAAAGTGCAAATTTGGATTTAGGTTTCACTTAAAAATGCAGCAGGGATGAAGCTTAACCCATCACGTTTTTCCAGGATACATTTGAAGAATCTAATGCATATATTGAAAAATTTAATAAT
The DNA here is from genome assembly GCA_018245595.1 of Microceris scylla. Classification (NCBI taxonomy): domain Eukaryota; kingdom Metazoa; phylum Arthropoda; class Insecta; order Lepidoptera; family Hesperiidae; genus Microceris; species Microceris scylla. Next base: position 13,215 of record DWDT01001959.1, on the reverse strand, counting down.
GTACTAAAGAGCTGCAAATTAACTTTTTTTATAATCGGTAACCAAACATAGCAGTTTAACAATGTATCTTAGGTAGAACTATGATTACACAGGTACTTTGGGGTTACTACGCCCTCTAACTCTCCCCCTCCCCCTCCGCCTTAGGGTAAGTCGAGTTTCGCATTGCTCTACTCAACAAACCAGTTCACGATATGTCATCGCACTTTGACAATAAGTACTTGGTATATATGTACATACATGTTAATGTTTTAACTATGTAGGTTTGTGTACGGCAGATGAACTCGCTTGAACATTTAGCGACATTTAGAGTCTTAGAAAATCTAGTCAAAGTTTCATTAAATATGTTATGTTTAAGTTGCAGAAATCAAATACCAACAAACATTTCTTAGACTACAACTATGTCGGATACAAATGTAGTTTATTTCTAAAGTGAAGAGAGTAGTAAACGAGCAGGCAGTAGTTACAACTGTTAGTCACAGTTAGTCATAGTTGGCCACAGTTAGTCAATAAATACTTATGAAAATATACCGTCACAGCTATTAAAGTACATTATAAAGTAATCATGCGCCTAATGATTAGACTAATATGTATATACGTAAGAGAAAAATATCAGTCAGCATCACTCAAGTCAGAATGATTTAATGTTATGGTGACCATCAATTTAAACACCTACAGCTTACATATTTACTATTACTACTACTACTACTACATATACATACACCTTTGCCACAGAATGGATATAAATCAGAAATGTCCTTTAAATATATAAGTAGAGCTACGTAGGTCACTAAATTTAATTATTTAATGTCCATCATTATCGATACCATTGATGTTAATACGTTTTTTGTTATCTGTCAATGAGTCCTTCAGGATAACAAGATTTCAGGTTTGAGAATAAGACAGTATAAGACCAAGGCCACTAAAATTATGGAAAACTTTATGGAGAACTGTAAGCCGGATATTTTTTTTGCCATGCGTTGTTCAATAATAATTATCGAATTAGGACAGTTCATGCCTATACAACTGTTTTAGAACCAGCAGCATTGAGCTATAACTACAGTAGTGCGTTTATAGAGTTTCCACAAAAGACGAAATGACAAATTTGCTATTGAATGTCTTTAATTAATATTTCTGTGTGTAAGTGTAATCAAATGTATAATATACGAATATATACATAATTTACATGTATACTATCTACTGTACGGGCGTGTATTGGATTGGCGCCAACGCACAAGCCACAGACTCGTGTACCTGTGCCGTTTCTAGCAGATATAAATTCTATGTCGCTACGATTATATACGGTGACAAGTAAAGATTTAATATTGCGGCGCGGATAGTTTATTTGTTTACTTGTGTTGCCTGTGTTTCATATAGTTGAACTATTAATGCTTTTGAGAGTAGCTACGAAGTATTTTTGGACTGCACATGGCATGGAGATCAATACTTGTCAATAATAACTAATAATTTTGCTACACTAACTATTTATATTCGTCTTCAATCAGTTGATTAACATTAAATAAACCTTTTTTATGTGTAGGTTTTGTTTGAAAAAGTTTATTATTAAAATCCTAATTATATAAAGTCAGTTATCTATCCCAGGGATTTTGCGCTTACAATCCTGGCACCTTACTCTAATTTCAAAGTTATTTGCATTTGCAAGTTTCAATATCACTTGTCTCACATGCTTGACCGTGAAAAAAAATTTTTCAACACATGTGCACTCTTTAGGGTTCTGTATGTTCTATAGGCCAGGTAAGCTCTGCCAACGTCTAAATTATCCTGTGTAACCAGTCGGTTTAGATACTCGTATATAAAAATATGGATTTCCAGATCCAAATTTTGGTCTTGGATGAGAAATGAACCCCAACGATCAGCAATGGACTTCGCTAACCACTGGACAAACAGGTTAGTCATTCGACAGCGATGGTGTGCTTCCGTAGCTTCTACAACATAAAACGTGTGTTTCAGAGAATGAATAAAGCACGATTTTTAATTATTTTAATCATCATCATCATCATGAACCATTTTCATCGTTCCACTGTTGAACATGGATGTCCTCTTACAATTAAAGTAAGCAGGCTGCACACTGACCATTGCTGACTATCCGAATCGATGCTCCTGAGGGTTTCCTCACGATATTTTTCACCATGTTACACTAAGTGATATTTGATTTATCAAATGCACAGATTTTTCATAACGAAAGAAAGATCAACCAAAATACCAACCAACATTCGTTATGTCAGATGTACATAGGTATATGGAATTCCATTACAATATTTTTATTTATTTGTTTTGTAACAATATATTGTAAAGCAGTTTTTTAATCTTATATCTGGAAAATTTAAGCAGCCTGTCGGCAGTAGGTACACAGTTCTCGAGTTTTAATATCACCATATTATTGTGATGTTTTTGTATCTGTTACACATAAAATACCTTGAAACTATGAACATAAACAGGCATATAGCTTTCCTTACAAGTTTTAAAAAAGTATCATCTAGTTTTTATAACCTGTAAATTCGCGTTCTCAAAGTTTTATACGGGTATGTTTATTACGAGTAGATGATAAACAGTCGCTGTAAAAAGTACTGAGCATTTTCAATATATAAAATTAACTTTTATTACACATACAAATTGTTTTGTAACTAACACTGCATAACGATTATGCATTACAAGATAAATCTTTGCAGAATAATCGTAGAACTTAGCAGCCGACAATTATACACAGTGAGAAGTGAATTAACGCGGCAAAGTACCCAAATGAGTGAAGCCAAGAGGCGGCTAACGCCGAAATTGAGAGGGCAACATTGGGAACATCAAAGCGCGGGTGAAATTTTCAAAAAAGAAAACTCCCGTATTGAAACGTAGACGGATCAACTAGGGACGCGCTGAGGATGACTTAATCGAATAATATCCGATTTCTACCATTCGATTGCATTTACATATTGTTTTTAAATTTTACTTACTTAATGTAAATATTACGAAATGATATTTATAGTATCAAAATTCATATGAGAAGGTATAAAAATAATAATAATGCTCTTCGTGGTTGTTTTGCGTCCCACATTCAAAATAACTGCTAATTATTTCCTTATAATATGTACACGGTAGCTGCAGTACAGCATATATTCGTAAATGTATAATATACACGCTTAATATGCCCAATTAAATCGTTACATTAATATCAGAGAAGTCCAAGCAACTTGTAGTATAAAAAAAATTTTGTTTTACCTAACTATAAATTTGTTGTTCAACCGAACAACACATGGTAGTCAATGTATACAAATAGGTATCATTTTATTTCACCATGGAAACTAAAAGAAAATTAATGAGAATCATCGACATTATCGTAAAATTAAAAAAAAAGACAGTCAAATTATTCGAATAATTAAATACGCGCCAACCTCTACGCCGCACGAGTTTCCCTTCAATCTTTTTTCAAACGTTGTTTTTTCATTCAGGAAAAGTTTCGTCCTTGACTGTTACTTGCATTGTGCCCTTGGTGCGTCGAATTAAGGCACTTTTAATGAACATTGTATTGACTGGGACTGTTTGCGAACAAATTATTCCATTACATCATACTCAGTTAAATCGTTTTTATAATCATTTTAACTTGAATGTGTGATAAAAGCTGTAATATTATTATTTTAATGGTGGATAATGCCCGTTTAAACCGCGTTAAAATGGTTTAATTACCTTTAAGCATATTTAATCGCTGTTATTTTAACCTTAATTCTGTATTATATTCATTATAAAAATATATGTATGAAAAAAAAATAGTAATTGCCAGTCGTTAGTTGAATTTAATTGGCCGTTAAATGATTTTAATATAAATACACGTATGCTTAGAATAATTATACTGAGATTTTAAATAAATTGTATAGGAATAATTAAAGTGTTGTTTAGTATTGAATATAGGTATATTATGCGAATTTCTGTCAACCCGCACTTGGCCAGCGTGGCAGACTATGGCCTTAACCCTCTCGATACGAGAGGAGTCCCGTATTCCAGCAGTGGAATTGTAGTGGGTTGAAAAAAAAATGCGAATTTTATTTACTTTCAAGTATTTTAAAGTAATAATAAAAACTCTAAAATAAAAAAAAATCGCTTTGTGTATATTTCTTTGTTTTTTTTTAATGTGTGTACATAAATAAATTTAAAAAAGAATTTTAAAAAAATCTCTAAGAGTGCTATGTATACATATTTTTCCATCTGCTACAAGTTTATAGGTTTATCCATGGTAAGGCAAACCATTGCCACCTCACCAAAGAATCTTTAGTCAATAGACAGACGTCAAGGTAGAAATAAAATATTTCCATATAACAGAAGCAAAGTTTTTGAATGAATCGTAGCATATAACTTACAAGAATAAATGGTAACTATGATCTTAAGTTGATAGAACATAATATTAATTTTAACAGGATTTGAAATGCAGAGGAAGACTTTACAGGAGCAGAATTAAAAAAAAATCACGAACTCTCCTTCAGTGGATTGACTCTTTATAGCGACTAAATCATTTTATGCCATTTTAATGATGTAAAATATCACTTTTCGTGGAAGCAAGTTTACTATTTGAATGAACTGTATATTTCATTGCATATTCTAGGTACCCGCTCTTTATTATTCTGTACACGTTTCGTTACATATTGATAAGCTTATATAAAAGCTGATTTAAAAACGATTTCCAATTAATGCATTCAAAATGATTTGATATATTATGTTCGAATATATTGTGTTCTCTACCTATCTCTCTCCATAACATTATTACTCAAGTACTGTTTTAATTTTTAGGCTTCATCTGTTTTAAATCTTTCACTACCAGACATAATCAACTAGGTTTTAACATTTTAATTACTTCTCGTTTATACTCATTACCATTATTAAACATGTTCATTATCGATATAAATTTTGTTGAAGTGTAGTATTATTATTTAATGAAAAATGTAAAACTCGGGTTCATCAATCTACATACACATAGATTTTATATTCGTTTCTTATAGTTCAGCGTGGCAGAGGATTTTATGGCATGTAATACAGAATGGAAAAGTACCTCTCAGCTATAAAGCCTCTGATTTACTACATAGATACACACTCAAACACACACAATCGTAAAATACGGTAACGGAATCATTTCCTATAGAGTTCAGGTTTTATATTGGAAGCGGGAAAATGGTTCGCAATTTAAAAATATGTTAATAAAACTATTTTACTTTTTTTGGTTTATACCTTGTTATTTTATTGTTATTGCGTGTGTTATTTTATTAATACCTACCTTGTTCTTTTAATATTTGGTACTTTCTAATATTGTAAATAACGTTTGTATTATTACGATGTGTAGGCATATTTACGTTTCTTTAGAAAAGTTTTCGGATAGATATCTCAAAGAGAACTGGTTTCTTGTTTTATTCATAGATAAATATCGCTGCATATTGAAAGAGTATTGTTACCTATTTTATTAATTTCAATTTAAATTTGTAATGCATGGTAATATAGGCGATTTAAAATCTAGATCCAAATCCAAAAAATGGTTTTAAATGTGCTCTACCTATGTTGTATGGAGATAAAAGCATTTATGCAATCTGGATATTAATACTATAACTAATTGGATGGTAAATTGAGTTTTATTTTTATTTAGTTTAAGAAATTGTACATGATATTTTATGCCCGTCACTTTAATAATAAAAGTCATGTATAAAGGTACCTACTGGACTTCTTTATAATTGTCTCTGTTGTTTTATTTAACTATAAATGTTATTGTTAGTTTAGAATATTTTTAACATAATGAGCAGTACAATAATTACTGATAGAATTTAAAATTTTTGCCGATTTTCAATATGAGCGTTTCAAATCATATTTGGCCTACACTTGGTGCGCGTTGCTGCATAAAAATGCCTATTTGTAGGGATGCAAAAAGGGAAATCACATTTTAGGCCAATTAGGGTTTAAAAATAGTGGTGTTCTTCAAAATTTTCAATAAATAAACTACGGGAAAGCCTTTTCCGGGCATTGAGAGGTTATTTATGCAACTTCACGCGCCGACGGGAAGATTGTGGCGAAAATGCGCCTACCGGAACCACCCCTGCAGAGCGCGACCAACTTATTCCAGTTTACAACTAACCAAAAACCCCTTTTTGGTATTTATACATACGGGAGACCTCATTAAGATTGCGTATATTGACAGAATGTGTATGCTCAACTGTATTTTTGTAAGTTTCCTTTCACAAGAAGGTAGAGACAGCGCTGGCCGTAGATATCACAAATTTACTTTGCACAAGATGATTAATTTACCTTTCTATTGTTTACATTTCCATGCATACGTTATTTATATACGACGTAACGTCAGCAATGTATCATTCGAATTATTAAAACGTGTTTCATTCAGTTCCAATATGCTAAGATTTCCTTTTAACTTATGCTAATGGCCATCTATTATCAACCGGTTCAACGTGCCGCGAATGTTTTATCTCGCCACCGTGTAAAAACTTTTAGTGTTAATATATCGGCAGAGTTATAAATTTATTGGCGGAGGCGATGCAATAAAGTTTCGGTCCGCGTGCGGCGCGATTTGTTATTGTAAACAACACCATGCGAGCGTAGTTCCGCGCTCGGAACTACGCTCGTCCAAACATTGCGCTAATCAGTCGGCGTCAAGTGTAGCTCTACTTACCGCAACAACACACGTTACGCGCTATTCGATAATACGTATTTTCACACACTACACTCAGAGACACGTCCATTGGGAAGATAACTTGATGGGCACGATCACAAGAATAACAACGAGCGACGGCGGCGGAGCCACGGGGGCCGTACTGACCTGCCACTCTTGGTGATCACCATCTCGGTGCCCAGCTTGTGGAACTTCTCCCAGAGATCCTTGCCCTCGAGGGTGACCTTGGGATCGTCGACGACGCCGTCGTCGTCGGGCGGCAGCGGTGCGTAGGGTGGCGGCGGCGGCTTGAGCAGCGGACAGGGCGCGGATAGAGCAGCTGCTGCTGCCAGCGCGGCCGGCAGGTAAGGCGGCGGCGGCAACGCGCCCGCCGTCAGCAGCGCCGACACCGAGAAGTCACTCGGGCGCGGCGCCAGCAGCGGATGGAAGGCGACGGCGTCGCGCCGCTCCGCGCCCTCGAAGCGCATGCCCGCGCCGCCCGGGGCCCACGGCGCGCGCTCCACGGCCGGCGTGCCCGTCGGCTCCAGCGGTCGCGCTCGCGCCCGCTCATGCAACGTCCATGACGTGCCGGCCGGCGGCTCGCTCGCGACACTCGCGCCGCGTCAGACTCGCTCGTTCCGTGGCGACACCCGCTCGCGCGGCAGGCGTCAAACGACTGGCCGCCGGCGGCGCCGGCTCCGACACCCCTCCCGCCGCGGCCAATGGCGCGCTGCGCGGCTCCCCGCGTCCCGGCGGGAGCGGGCGGGGCCGCGGCGCCGCGCGTTGTTTTTTCGCCGCGCGAGGTGTCCGCCGCCGCCACACCTCGCGGGCGCCGGGCGCGGGGCTCCGCTAATCTGGTTAATGCGGCGCGCGGGGGCGACGCTCGCGGCCGCCGCCGCCGCCTCCTTCTAATTGGACACGTTTCCGTTCGTTCATCAATTGAGCTCGTTAGGTCGGCGATATCTTTTGTGCGGCGAGGACGAGCGGCCCTCGCGCGGCCGCTGAAGCGACCTCCCGCCGCTCCGCGCCTCGCCGCTGATCCTCACTGCTTTTTTGCTAACTCGAGCGAGATCTATCTGTCCCCGTGAGCCTAGAATCCGCTCTTCACCTTGAGTTTTAAAGCAGCGAAGTTAAATTTATTTCCGAATAAAAACTTTTTAGAAGAAATTCTCAGAAAGCAGAAAGAAAGGTTCCCTGTCGTAATTTACTAAAATGTTTAAGTTCATTAAAAGTACGCCGCAACAAAGCGTGCTGCTCTGCGCTTTCAACATTTACTTGCAGCATTGTGTCATAAATAAACTACCGCCGTGGTAACTAAGTAATAACGCTAAGAGGAAGACCTTGTAATCGGGAAGCGCGGAGCGGAAATCTTGTGAAGATTGAGAAGGGCGAGTCCTTCAACAAACTAAAGGATTCAGTGGACACAGGAAACAATCAAATAATTGCATTGTTCACATTTAGTTACCTGTAATACCTATATCTATATATTTCCTTCTTTGGATTTGCGTTAGGTAGATGTACATATATACGTATATATACTTGTAATAGAAGGTTCTTAAATTAGGGTTTTGTCAAGAGCAAAAAGTATTTAATATATTACAGACATGAGGATCGGCTCATCTACCTAAACCTTGATTTGGGCACAACGATGAGTATACACATTAGCGATGTTGTCACCTCCGAGTGCCTTAATGTTTCTCCTAATTTTGTGCACGGATTTACCTACCGACAGCTTTTATGTCTCTATCGAAATGAGGTATCCAAGCATTGAATACCTAGAGATCAAAAACTGTTATGTACAATTTTATTTTGCATAATTGATATAAATTCGAAACAATAACTTATCGGTCTTACAATTAATTAAAGAGTACATATAAGTATAACTACATAGGTACATATATGCGTTATATATGCCCAAAAAATTTTCGTAAACAAAAGTTGAAAAAAATTGTCTCAAATTTTTTAAGAACTTATTGGAACTCGCACTTTGTAAGCGCTCATAGCTCAGATACGAGTATATATACCTATTAGGTAACTTCGTGCGCAGTTTTACCTTTCTTATGATTGCCGCTAGCGCCAAATTTTCACAAGCGTCTTTGTATTCACGAAGGGGGGGGGGGGGCATCGAGTTGTAACGACTATTAACGTTAGATAGTAGTCGTTAAACTTTATCGACAGACGGGTCGAGGCATAAACCGACATATTTACAAATACACATGGGAAAAGCTTTGGGAAAGAAGCTTTCAATCTCACCCCAAACAGGAAACAGTTTTATTCACTTGCGAAATATTTCAACTTACCCCTAATTTTTACGCCCCCAGCTGATAGCAGGTTTCCACACTAATTAAAATTGGATATTTAAAAACGACTTTATAATATACATCAGTCTTTTTTCGGTGCCATTCTAATCATTAAATAATCAATTAATACCTTCGTTTTAAGCATTTTTATTGCCGTTGGGTGTATTTTCGTATTTAAAGTTGGATGATAACGTAGTAAATAGTAATAGTATATTTTCATGTAGAGACGAACATAAAATATGGTTTGAGGGGTAAGGAAGCTGGTAATCGTTTTTCATGAACTGAACCATCATCAGGAGGCTAGTTAAGACTGTTGCTAAACAATGAGTAGAATTATCATTGTGTACTATTTTGAAGGATATTAACGTCAACAGGTCAAGGCGAAAGTCATTCCAACTCGATGGTCACCGGAGTGTTTTATGTCTCTCAGTAGTTCAATGTCTTGAGCTCTACAGTTATATTCCGCTGTATTCGTAACCAGTGAAACGTTCGAGTGTTCTGCATTCCTCTGCCTACCTCTTCGGGGATTTCAGGCGTGAAGTTACGTTTTATGTACAGCTGTATATGTACAGCTGAAAAAAGACTTCAAAGAGCCAACAGCAGATGGTTATTATAATTCATTGCTGCGCGTGTAAATAAAAAACTGCAATTAAAACACGAACTCTACAATTTTATCGTTAATATACCAATTCATATGCAATGTAATTTCTTGTGCGATTAGTCTGTTAATTATTTGATAATTTAATAGACAAATTGAAGTAGTGAAGCGTAAATCTCCTGTACAAAATACTTTAAGATAAAGGTAAGAAAACTTTAAGCAAAATATACATGCCAAGTTTAATTATACTACTACAAGTAGTGAAAGTATTTTGTTAATTAAATTCCAAAAAACACCAGTGAGCTGGTTTTTATATTAATATTAAATAAACGTCCAACTTGGCAGCAGGTTTACATAACAGTCGCTTCTTTGAAGTGTTGGAAACATGGAATTACAGAGTCAAGCAGGACTTTCTAGGTCGGAAAATTAGATACGTTACGAAGTACAGTAAAGTAGGACTGAATGTTTAGTATTTAGAATTTACAAATTATTTTAATGCAAAGCAAATAACAAATTAGCAAGCAGCAGTCACAAGTGACCGCTGCTGCGTATAGATATCAGCAGCCTATCTCGAATAGGACTGTGAATGTTTGGAATAGGACTTTTAGTGTCAGTTATTTCAGTTACTATTAGTTGTTGATTTGATTTTTACTGAGTTGCTAAGAAATATTTCTGTAAAGAGATATCATGAATCTAGATTTTTTTAAATATGAAAATTATGCGTAAGTATTATGTTCCTCAATATTACCTAACGTATAAAGAGCTATACATTACTTCGAATACTTAGTTTAAATTTAAAATCGGTGGCTGAAAATTATTTAGTAGCCTATTTATTTAATTGTCATGTCGAATATCAAAATCTAAATTGCGTTTTTGTGTCCCTATTTTTTTTCTGCTAATATTTTACTTTTGGCTACACATTTTAATTAAAGCAAGGCAATAAGTAATATTTAGTACTATGTACTTACATATTTATTAACCGTGACTTTGATCGCGTAGCCTCTTACATCGTTCCAACACATATTTTCTCACTTATCTACTTCACATGGAAGAGCTGATTTAAAATGTATTATTCTATTTAGCGTTAGTCAATTTACAGAAATCTGTACGTTACAAACGAAATTTTCTCGGAAGACAGTGGCAAAGGAGTTAGTTCTAACGGAAATTCTGAGAAATAGCAATATTAGTGGTAGGTAGGGATAGGCAGGGGAATGTAGTTCTTCCACGTTTTACTAGCAATGCAATATGTAATTTAGTTTAAAAGCACACCGCAAGAAAAATGTCCCGCCTGATAGAGAGCATTCACCATTTCATATGTCCTCCCAACGAATGCTATTCCAATAGAGTTCATCAAAACCGGTCCAGCGGCCTCGATGTGATAGTTAACAGAGTTACTTCATCGCTTATAAATTAATGCGCCCACCGGTAACGCTTACGGTGTTGTAATGGTCAATTGTTTGACGGTGTGTGAGCACAGAACAAATTCAATTAACATTGTTATCTTGTAACATTCATTATTTTGTTGATAACAGATGTCTTTTTTGCTATCACGATACAATGCTCGTTAAAATACTTTCACTGTGTGTACACATGATACCTAGAATTATTGTCAGCATGACGGTCATTACGTGTTGGAAATATTTTTATGTTAAAAGAAAAACTCGTAGGGTTTTTCTGCTTGTGTAGACAATTATGGGTTTATTTAAGGCTGCAAAAGATTTTCAGTCTGTTCTTGCAACCGGCAAACGACCATCAAGCGTCCCTTATAATTGTCTTGAGGAAATAAGATTAAAAGTAGTTTTAACCGAAGCTGGACAAAATTTTCGTAAAATTTGAAGTTGGTACTGACGGACCGTACAGTGACGGATCTCATCGACTCCTTTAGCACTCTATTGTAGGACGCTAATCTCCTCTTTAATGACAATGGCTAGAGTACTTCATCGTGGTAGTCAAGTAGGAGTTGGTTATTCACTTATTTTGGAGAATATTATGGAGAAATCTCAAATAAAGTAGGTTTATTACATATATTTTAAATCGCCGGCACGGTGATCGATATATAGCATGTAAATCTCAAACGACTTAGTTAATAAAATAACTTAGTAAAACATTGAAATTGACCTAAAACGTACCTACTCTGTATCCTTACAACCGTTAATAAATTCCATAGTTTGATTTAAGATTCTATGTAGAGAAGAAAAATGTTAATTATTCAGTAGATTTTCTACTTTTATGCAAATTTAAAATGTTTTTTGTTACGTTATACAAATTGATAATTCCTTTGGGGCAATATAAGAGGCGACTGTGAATGCTTTCGTTCAGGAGGTATCTTTGTCTCATTCCATGATTTTAAAAATTAGTTTTATTCTTATTTACACTCACAATCTATAGCTACATTAATTACTTTCCATTGACTACCAAATCCCGAATAAAACGTACTCTACAATGTTAATAAGTTTTCTCTTAAAATAATCGTATAGAACTTTTTTTGAATACTGATGTAGATTAAGGTAGAATTAGTTATAAATGTTATTTAAAAAAAACTATCGTTCTTCATAAATATTATGTACTTTTACATGTATATATTTAGCATTTAACTAGTTATTTATATATTATAAAAAAATTTACAAATGAAGTCACTATTTTAGTAAACTTTTATTTTTTGTCAACAAATACATGATGTATTTTACATTATACCGTTGCATAGGAAATAGTTTTAATACTTAAAACTATTTTATGTACTATACAAGTATGTTTAAAAAATTTTAATATAAGACATTTTCGAGCGCCATCTATTGTCGAGTAGCAATAAACTATGTACCTACTTGCAGTGTACGAACTAGCTTGTGTTACGACTGATTTTAAAATAACATTGGTTTATTTGTATTAAACCGAGATAAGTTATTCTTATTACTTGGATTACTGATTTAGGGTTCTTTAAGCATTTTAATGATGACCGGAGACTAAGTACGATTATAAGGAGTTCAAGATAAAAAATTAAAGTTATTTCGGAAAGAAACTGTAAAATGACAAATATATATCATCTTTATTCCTTGCATCATTCAATTCTTGAACATGTTTCTTCTGATAGTATCTAAGGGCTGAAATCTGAAGCTTGCTATGCTGGCCAGTCGTAGGTTGGCCGACTTTACACGCTTTGAGGCTCAATGCTTTAAGATATAATATTAAGAATTTATCCTTCGATATTAAGAAGTACCTACAGAACATAGTGAAGTAGGCATGGGTGGTAAGATTTGAAAACTATATAACTGTACATTTGTACCTAATACAAATACGGGCTGGTGGAGGTGTCAGAAGTGTCAGAAAATGTGGACGAGTCAAATCCGCAAGGATGAAGAAGTTAGGCATTCAGTGGTCTCTACTAACCTGGTAATGGCCCTGGTGTGATGACATAAATACATAAAAATACTAAATTAGGTGTATTTGTACCTCGTCATTTATCCCTCCAGAAACGAATGTACCTACTCACCCAAATATTCGAATTCCTATAACACAACTTATACTATAACTGGGAGAATTATCAAAATTTAATAAACGTTACATCACGCCTGTAATCCCAGAAGGCGGGGTAAGCAGACAAGTGTAGTACACCCCCACGTTTCACCAGTTACGTTTAAGTCCCACAATGGAATAGGTGGTGAGCCTATTGCCATACA
>DWDT01001958.1:0-14640 GCA_018245595.1 Microceris scylla | reverse complement strand
ATATTGGATTTTTACATATATCTGCATACTGAAATAATTATACTGTGTTCAGTGCCGCATACCTATTCGCTTATACTAATATTAATATTATGTGGAAGAAATACGGCAGGTTTACAAGGATAGAAATATTTGACACTCTGTGCTCTCTGCATGCCCCATAAGAGATCTGGCGTGAATATATGTATGTATGTATAAATTATATTGTAATATTTTCACACGAGACTCCTTACGAAGTGAGTCCTATGTCCATCCTTACCGACCTAAAATGTTTTGCTACATTTTATTGAGGTATTGATATGAAATGGCCTATAAATAGTCCACAGGCCCGTGTCATACCCAGTCATAAAACAAAGTTCTGGAATATTCTAGCTATTCAAATTAGTATAAAGTTACAAGGAAGCTAGTATTAGTCGGGAGACAGCTATAAAACGAAAGTAATAACTAGCAGAGGTAGAATGGCAACTCTTCTTCAACCTGTCACCGTCGCATCGAACATATATTTCCTTCGAGGAAATTAACGATCGTTAACCCAAAGGCTTTAATTGTAAGGTTGTTAGTCGTAAATTGTAACCTTAAATGGTGGATCGATGTAATGAAATATAGTGTCGCCGGGGTAGTTTCAGTGTGAAAAACAATAGAAAGAGAGCAAAAGATTCAAATATATTTATATAAATATATATTATATACACAGCTATATGCTCTCTGCCTACTCCGTGAGGGACCTGGTGTGAAATTATGTATGTATGCATACTACACTCCACGCAAGTATACTACACTCCTCTGCCCGTCCCTTCAAGGAAATATAGGCATGCTGTTACGTGACATATATGCTTTATACTATTCTAAGAAGGCACTTGTACATTTATTCAAAAATTGAATTTCGAAATAGAGGAAAAGAGCAAAATTTTATATTTTTTGGTCTCGTTTCAGTACTCAATGCATAAGTGCTCATTTCTGGCGCCCCCGTCCGGCGTTTGAAGGGTTGCATCATTAGCCACTGAGGGCTGTTTCTCCACAATAACCTCTCAAAGGTTTTTCCTGGCTTTTACTTGTCAAGTGTTTTTAGTATTTCTGTTTTCACAGTTTTTCTCGGCTGGTTTATTTTGGTAAACATTAAACAGTGTTGTTCATTCTGCCGTAGAAATTACATAATGCAATTCAGATCAACTTCCATAAAACTGCTAAGTTTTAATAATAAGTAGTAAAAGTTATATAGTCTGAACCATAAAGCCGTCTACTAATGTTCTGTTTAAAATGGTTTGGGTTCATCGTACTTACATGCATTTTGCATTCATGCGTTTTTATACAATACTTATGATCATTTTATATATTTTAATGCTAACATTTTATTTTAATGTATATCTCAGAAACCGTCGATGTAGGTATAGAGTGTTGAATGTTGTAAATATTTGACACCCAGTGCACTCTGTCCACCTCGTCAGGGATCTAGCGTGATGACACAGTAATAATAATTATGTATAATTGTATCCAAACGAACTGAGGTACGACGAAGACGTATTACAAAACGTATACGCAACATCAGTAAGAAAATCCGGCACCTGATTTATAGTTCTCATAGATTTGTACGTACTACCGTCATTAAATCAATAACATTCTACGGTGTATAAATCAATTGGCGACCATTTGCTCTGTCACACAGAATCTAATGGGCTATTAGTTACATTAAGCGTAATTTTATGCAAAATTCGGTCCGTGAAAGGACGACAAATGCGATCACAATTAGTTCCTGCTGTTGCCTTGTTCTAAAAATGTCATGTCAAGGGCCTTCCACAATGTATCAGGTTATTGTTTCTGAAAACAATGTCGTCTTGTGCGTGCCTTGAACGGTATTTAAAGTATGCTAATGATTTTGTAAACCCGAATATTTACTTCATCGAAGGTCTATACTTCAGCTCTCTTTTGCTCTGTACAATTTTTATATTCTTCTCTTTCTGTAGATTTCTTCTTTTTTATTCTGTTTATTCTATTCTGTAATATAAACAGGTATATTTTGTAAGTGAGTACGTTAATAATTTTGACTTAAAATGTTTGCTACGCTGAACAAGCCTCTTATTATATTTCTATCCAATTCTCCTCATTTTCCGGTTCCACCGAATTCTTCTGTTCTTATTTTAATTATTAATCTCCTTCAGGTATTAATGTGTCATTATCGTAAATTTAAAACACGACAGCTAGCTATTTATCTATTTATCACTGTGGTATTAAATTTAATACATACAGAATGGATGGATAATAAAAGACCCGTTAGAAGCCATTCAGTATAAAATATGTATATTAACCATAAAGAAATTTTTATGAAATTGTCTAACTGCGTCTTAGCCTACTATGATTTGCTAAACGTTTTCTCATATCAATATTCTTAGCTGTGTCATTTGAACTTACAGTTGACAATGCAAATCAATTATATCTGCTATTTATCTAGACATGTACGGACTTAGTCACACGATATGCAAATAGCGCTTACGGCAAGAACTTAATTAAATCCGGCGATTGTTCAGTGACAGTTTTTGCTGTGACCGTTTATCTATATTTAAATTTATGTTTTTGCGTCGCCTGTATACGGTATTAAGTGTACATATTTCGTAGAATTCAACTTCGGTACCGCGACCGTGGCAAATATTTTAGTCGCTAAATACTCGTAGAGCTTGTGTTGACATGTTCTGTTTTCTGATAGGCTGATATTTCGACATGAAATATTTTAACTTGTTGTAAGTACTATAAAATAGTGGTGCTGTTATAATTGAATTTTAATATGTATTCATACCATTTTTCGTTTCGTTAATTCCTCTTAATTTCATCTGTAATAGCCTGTTAGCTTCCTAGGATTCTGCTGACCATAATATGAAATAACATTTTACATTTTCGCAATTTTCGTTTTAAACACCGTGCTAATGGTCCTAAAGTGATGTGGTAAATGTGGTCCGACTATAACAAGGCTGAGGGCATACATAAATACATGCCAGTTTATCTGTTAATCTTAATAAATTGATTTCCTCTTAATATTATGTATTTTGATGATATTTCGTACTTTTTTCTCTGGAATAACCGCTTTTTCTTTCTGAACCTCGTACTGTAATATAATATACGGTAAGGTTTGGCTTATTGCATTTTATATACAAACTGAACTCAATTGTAATAGTTCTCATGAACGATGGTCACGGAAACATACGCAACGTGAGTTCATATCGATATGAAGGATAGCGTATCTCTGTATCGCCGGTTGCACAATCTTTAGTCGATACGGAAAATGGTATCGAAGTATGTCCATTCAAGTGTTAGTATATCTGTTTCGATCATTATATCATACATTAAAGTGTTGGTTTATTTGTTTCGATCATTATATAAGTCCTTTTTCACACGCTGTAGAGATCACAGTGTCACACATTGAAGTGTTAGTATATTTGTTTCAAGCATTATGTAAATTCTCTTTCACACGCTTTAGAGATCACAGTGCTACACTTTGAAGTGTTAGTATATCTGTTTAGATCATTATATAAGTCCTTCTCCACACGCTGTAGAGATAACAGTGTCGCACATTAAGGTGTTAGTATATTTGTTCCAAGCATTATGTAAATCCTTTTTATCCTTTACATTAATTTTTCACTTTTCCTTTTAAATATGGAAAGTCATGAAGCGTAATAATATGATATATGTAAAGGTAATTATTAAGTATATTAAACAAAGATTAAGATTGTTTTCTTAACCCTTTTACCATTCTACTTTTGAAAATGGATCTCCTCCTAAAGTGAGAAGGTTAAGGCTATAGCCTGCTACGCTGGCCAAGTGCGGGTTGGGCATACTTTAAATATCTTAGGTAAAAGGTACATTAAGTAATTTGAACATTTGTAACTTGTCCACAGAGCATGCCGCCGCCCGCCTAAGCGCTAAGGCATGAGCGGGCGCGGAGCGGGCGGGCAGCGCTGCCACCTGATCCTGCAGCGTTGCCTCGCCATCCACCTCACCAAGCCTGGAAACGCGCCAGAGGACTTCTGGATGTACGATTCTGGTTATCTGCTCTTCCAGGTTAGTATTGTTTTATACCCTGTTCTTAGAAAATTGATGTATTAAGTTGTTAGATTTAAACGCGTTAGATTTACAAAAACACAAAATTATCGCTTACATAAATACATATTTACAAAATACGAGTATATAACAATAAATATAATACTCTGGTATCATAGTGTCAAAGCGTAGTGTGTTGTATACCTAATGATTGATTGTGTGTGTGTATTGTGTATCTACATATTATATCATTTCAAATTATGAAATGAAATGACCCATTTAAAAAAGATATTCATATTAGGGACTGATTATGTTTAATGCATTGAGCTAGTTCCTTCTTGAACATGTTAAGTGTGTTTCCATTTTTTATATATTACGAGACTTGTTTGATTTAAGAATATAGTGTTTAAAACATCGAAATGCTGATGTGTTTAATATGTTCCAAGAAATACCGTTTCGGATTGTAAAATTTAAAATTTAATATTTTGTACTTTGAAGAAACCTGAAACACTTATTAGTACAGGTCTATATCCATCTGACCTTTAGAGAACATGAAATAAAATGCTAGAGCAGAGTTATTAATGACTAGGTACCTATAGATAAAGCGTATTATACCATTGTAAAAAAAAATTAAATAATAAATTTATTGGCTTCATCAATTTATTAGCCATATTTATGAAGTAATCCGCCAGTCCACCCATGAAGACGCAGATAACGTGTTTGTATGAAGATATGATCGTTCCGAGAAAATAGATCTCGATGCGATAACTTTACGAAACCGCGATAAATGCGCCGAGATACAGGCCGGCGGTACAGTATTGCGCCATTTTCACTATTGACTACATTACAGGTAAATTCCCACAATTCACCCAGTTATTGCATCGTACAAATAGGTAAATTATAATTAATGAAGCGGAATGTAATGCTCTAGCGAGAGTCTAGCTAGACTTTTAATGTTAAATTACTCACAGCTGTTAATTACTAGTATAGCTCACTCATCATTCCATGGGACGCATAACGTACCTAGTGAAATGTGGAAACTGGACTTCTTTGACTAGTCCATTGAGAAAATACTAGCGTGATGTTATGTTTTAATTTGCAACAACAGTATATTTGTATGGTAATCTATAATTGATATTGCAATAAATTTATAATTATGGTAATATTTGTTAATCTGGTTTAAATAGAGTTATAAAAAAATTTCAATGTACTGTGTGGTAGATATGAGCAAAACAATGAATACGTAAAAATTAAAAAAAACCAAAAGTAACACTAATATTTAACATCAATATTATATTACATTGTCCAAGTAAGCATTATTTATGACTATTCAAAGAAAGTTAATATTTCAACTTTAATCATAACTGGCATAGCACGCAACGGTAAATGCAGGCGTGGACCAAACTTACACCTTCGAGAACTAAGAATTAAGCTAAAACGTCTTGTTATAATTAATAGTACTTGTTTCAACTAATATTGATAAAATCTACAGTTTTACGACTTTGTACTTTTCCTGATATTACCTGTGATGACGTACGAGTACCTTTGTAACGTGTGCTAACAATATTGAGACTCTACAAACTGTACAATAATAATATTCCTTTCATGACCTTCACTTTCGTAACGTCTGCTAATAATATTGGAACTTTTCAAACTCTACAATAATTATACGCTTTTTATGATGTTAACCTTCGTAACGTGTGCTATCAATATTGGCGCTCTACTACTCTAGCAATAATAATATGCTTTTCATGATCTTAATCTTCGTAATGTGTGCTCTACATTGTGATTATACTGTAAGCACGTGTTAATACTCGCGTGATGGGCAACACGTGAGGACTCGGTAACAAACTATTGATGTTTATTGATACATTAATGTGCGCCGTTGCGGGAGGCCAGCCGCGTATAGATTGAGGATAGGGTTGCTACTTATTTTAATAAGATAAAGTTTGCTGAGGAAAAAATGAAATTTATATGTGTCGATGGATGAATGTGCTATGAAACAAATCGGATTTGGTTTTAGTCTTATATTTTTGCTGATCAAGTAAAAAGTATACGTAGGATTATTTAGAGCATGAAAATGGATGTTTAATAAAATACGCATAGTAAATAATATTGCAATTAAGTATTTACAATGTTTCGGCTTATATATGTTGGAAAATACATGTGCTGGTTTACTTATATATGTAGATATTATATTATAGTAGATTAGATATCCTCAGGCACTTTATCCCTTGCAAACATTTTTCCAATTACTCCGCAAATAGTAAAAGAAAAATTGTGTAAAGGTTCGAATATTCGATATATAAAGTAAATGTCATATAATGCTATTTTGTCTTCGACGAAAACGTGAGATGTAAACTCTGAATTTTCATTACCATATTGACAACCCTACTCGTTGATAAACATGAACGCGACGCGGAGTACGCGAGCTGGATTGATTTGTTTACATTCTCGCGCCTTCCAATCACTAGCAGCCGCATTAGGGCTATCACTTAACTATAGTGGAATTATTTTAGTGGAATTATATTACATTGTAAAGAGTCCAATTGCTGTGAAATCCATTTGACAAAATATTGTTGTAATAATATATTGTTGTAATTCTTCGAAACCTAACTTTATTTTTCTTTTAACGATGATAAATAACAGTGCAATTTTTGTGGAATACACTTTTATGATGCTTTTTTTAAAAGATATTTTCATGAAAAACCCTTAGTACAAAGTGTTGACAAAAATATTTATAATATAGCGATAAACGGTGAGTACCTACCTACTGAAAATTCTTAAACTTATTCCGTTAATTCGCTGAACAGAAATATTTGTCTCGTACAACTTTAATGAGCTTTAGTTCAGGCTATAAAAGCTCCGACTACCCCTTAGTCTAGACGTAATAACTCCGGAAAGTTACTTGGTGAGAGCTTCCTATACACGTACATATGTATAATAAACACAAAATGCAAGCTTAATAGCCGTAAAATTTAATACTGTTCTGAAATTAAAATTTAAACATCTCTAAGAATGTTTACTGTTACTATACTATTGTGTATTTAAAATGTGAATTATTATTTTAAAAGTAATTATACATACATAACTGTTGAGACAAAATGTTCCAGTTGAGATCAAAGACGAAAGATGCCTTGAGACCAAAGACGTTAAGACCAAAGCTGATCAGTATTACGAGTATTTAACTCTCATTAATATGGATATAACCATATAATTTTATATTTACTATTGCAACCACAAGATATATACCGTACATATTTTGACACATGTAACTGATATCTTCCGTTTTACGAAACATTTTAATACACGCATTCATGCCTTGTCTCCATGCCAAAAATAGTCAAAAGCTAAGCATGACCTAAATAAATCAAAAGTGCATCGATCTCAGTGCACTGTCTATGCGCCCATTACATTAAATTGCCCGTTCTAAATAGCCAATTCAAGCACGCGTGTATGGTCCAATCGACCAGATACAGCGGGATAAATATAGGTTAATTGTTTTATTAACTCTAGTTGATTTTGCAATCGATTTACATTTGAATATTTACTTCGAAAGCTGCGTGCAGAAACCGATTAATGGTGAAGATGTGCGCCAAGTCCGTGAGGATTGAGAATCTTCCTACCTCGTAAGGGACCTGGCTGGTCGATGTAATAATAATTACTATTAGTGCCCATCACTTATTCGGTGATGAACCGTATAACGTAACTAGTAAAACGCGGTAATGTACTACACTCCTCGGTCTATCTTTTTTAGGAGATACAGGTATGATGTTACTTTTTTATTACTATTCTTACGTGTGCTGTGTTAATTTCCTTTGGTAGAGTCCACGATTTTAAAACCTCTTGATGATTAAAAAATTGTCTTGAACGTTCACCGTGCTCTGATTGGACATGTTTGGTAGATCAAGTCATCCAGTCATGAGTAATTCTAATTTACGTCTATCAGTCACACGCGTATGAGCGGCCTAAGATAGTCTAGTAACTAAGACTAGTCGTTGTCTTTATTTGTCGTTGTCTATGTGTCGTAAATAGCGACCTACGGATTGAAGTGTTTTGTTTAACTGTTAGTATATTAGTAATAAGTCCTGTAAGTAAAATTAACTTCAATTACCTAATTAAGAATTTAGCATTGTATTTGCTGTTTTTATGCAATACGTGATTGAAGAGATACTTAGGTTACATTTTAGTAGGTTTTTTGAATGATTTTTTTAATAGATCTTGAACAAATGGCAATGCAACTGAGAAAATTTGTATGAAAAAATTATGGAAATTTGTTTTGCCTACCGATAAATGTTTATAACTTTGAGTAACATTAAATAATAACGATTTAAAGTACGAGATATGTCAAAGATTACTATAAATAAATGTTTTATTCCGAGTGGTATGCGTTCATATTCGATTTTGAGTCCATAGTAGTCACAACATATTACATTTTATATATGAAATAAAATCTAAAGTGTTCACGATCAATGACTTAAGACAATTAATATTTATAATATGTACAAGTTACATATCGGTGTGAAATATGTCGATATCGATATCGCTTCCGCTTCCGCCCTACGTCTGTAACACGACGACCTAATTAAGGGTATAGATCTTTGAAATACGAAACCGACCGGTCAACTGCGACAAAGTTCACACACAACTGCAGAACTGCGCAATCTAATTACGACCTTACGACGTAAAAGATAAAGTATAAATTAGTATATAAGTTACAGTTCATGAATACCTAGCACCGTGTCGAATCGAGATCAAGTTGTACACATTATATACGAATAGAACAGTTTTTACGTAGAATTGAAAATGTGTATAGACCTTGTCTTATCTGGTTCACACTCCAGCTCCGGTTACACTCTCGTGCGTTTTGTTTTGACTGAAACGTTTATGTAATAACGGAACGATTGCTTCTATTATTCGTGAAATTATATAATTAGTAGAATATACAAGTTACGTGGAAATTATTCTGTTCGGCGTCTATATTAATATTGGAATTGTATTTAGAACAAGCGACCAAAAGTTTATAATGAAAATTGATTCGAAATTTAAATTCGATCGAAGCATTATTATAAATAAATTATGCTTGTCGTGTTTTTTTTAGGTTTTATTCTGTAAATGGCGACTTGTACGTGGGTTCATAAACAGTTTTTAATGTAATATTTTTCTTTATTGTGGCGGGTAGTTTGCACATAACAACGATCTTTAGGTAGACTACCAGATTATTATACCTTTTGTGACAAGTTAATAAGCAAAAATTGACAAAAAATCATAACTTACAATGCTTTTTCACAAAAAGTTTTAACAAATTATTTACGGTAAACACGTTGGCATGATGTTATTTAAAATTCTATTCTATTAAAGATGGCTTCGTACAATGTAAAAACACTGTAATAATAATTTTGAAATTCTATAGAGGATGTACGAATAATAAGACAGCAAAAATAAAAAAAACAAAACGATACATTTATTTAAAATTGTTTGCAACTTTCATAATGTCGAAGAAAGGCAATAATAATTATTATTATGAATCCGCGCTTTAAATGCATAGTAATGTGGAGCATCAAGTGAGATACACATTCTACCATTTGATTGTCTATTAATACTTACTTATGTTGCTAGTTAATGTACTGCATTACAAGATCTTGAAAACAACAGCACAAATGAGATAAATAACATTAAGCTGAAATAGATTTCTGCACTCGAAAATTATACTGAAAATATCCATTAATACTATTTGCACTTATCGTTTTATTTCTAATAACATAATCACGATTTATAGAGTATTTACACATTATCGTTTAATATTTACATTATATAATATTTTTAATATTTTGCTGGCCTTACGCCATTGTTAATTTAGCAATGTTATTTAGATAAATATTCAATATCTGAATGAGCGTTGTGCATCTACTAAAGAATTGTAATTGGTACGACTATTCAAAAATCAAATATTTGAATTTCGAATCCCGGGAAAAATGGTTTTGTATGGTGAAATAAACTATTAGAATCTGACATATTGCAATAATTAACTCACTATGCACAAAAACATTACAATAATATTGTACTATAAATATTATATGTAATATACATAGTGTATTATATACAATGGCGATTTTATACCTACAAGAAATTTTTCAGATGTTACATTATGCGTTATATATTGACACAGAAATTAACCACCAAATAGACCACTATAGAC
This sequence comes from Microceris scylla, assembly GCA_018245595.1. Classification (NCBI taxonomy): domain Eukaryota; kingdom Metazoa; phylum Arthropoda; class Insecta; order Lepidoptera; family Hesperiidae; genus Microceris; species Microceris scylla. Next base: position 4,418 of record DWDT01001958.1, on the reverse strand, counting down.
TAAAAATCATCGACAAGTCATAGCCTCATACGTACCTACCTACATATGTATTTACCTTGTCTACGATCGGATAGCCGTACCAGCAAAAATCGATCATATTGCTAAATATTTTTTGTAACAGCCACAAAAAAAGTTAACTACATTTCCTGCTAACTATTATCTGTAATTTAATACGGTTAGGTCATCAATATTGCATTTAACACGTGAATTAACTTATTACAGTAATAATATAATACGCAACTTTATGTAAATGGATTAAGAAACTTATAATTTAGTACTGTAGAATTGTTATTTAATTCTGTGGGTCAATTAACTTGTATTATACTTCGACAATTGTAACAATGTCTATAATATTTTACCAGTCAATGATGAAGCTACATGATAATGTTTATCATTGAGCTGTGAAAGTGGTGTTTATATAATACTTAATTTTAATAAATTAAAACTTAATTTTGTTTTAATATTTTGTTTCTTGTAAAATTTAAAAAGGCGAACTTTTTATAAAACCAACACTATGCATTTTTCACGTATATTGGCAACCTCATAATCATCCATCATGAAATGTTATTATAATTATGTTATTAGAAATGTAACATTATAATTGCAACCTGAAATGTCGCAAGAGATAAAACAAAGGAGTAAAAATATTAATAATAAAATAAAATAATATTTTCTGTCATATAACTGAACAATAATGTAATGTAATCACTCTTCTTTTTCATCTTCTTTTTCTTCATAGCGTAAGTTAGTATACATTTCAGATGGTCTCGAACATTGTTACTCTGAGAGAAGAGTCCTATCCAATAGTGAAGTGATAAAATTGTTGAATGTACATATAACAGTATAACATATAGAATTATGTCGATAGAAAGCAGAAAATAATAAAGTGCTTTAATATAGAATTTCCGCGCTATTTCGTAATAAGAATATAAGGTATAAGTTTGTTATTTTTCAATTGCTCACAAACAATGGGTCGCGCGGTGGCTTTTGTTTGTTCAGTGCGATTTCATCTTTGTTCGACGTCACGTAATTTCCTCTGCAGACGAAATAATGGACCCTTCACACTATACGCGAGCTAGAAGTTTTAAATAATATACATTACATTTATGATTATTTAAAAGCGTTAAATAATTTATGATACGTTTGTAAAATGTAATCATTTACACATCAAGTCACGAAGAAAGTTCCGAGGTAACTCATTAAGAATTTCTCTTGGTTTAGTGTCTTTATGCTCATAGTCCCTGCGCTGGGCATTCGGCTTTGGGATCCTAGACCACAAATACCCGCACTGCTTCAGCTGCTGTCCGTAGATGATCAAAGCATAGTTATGCTTAAATACATACGAGTAAATAAAAGCCTTAGGAAAAGCTATTAGGGACCAGAGACGCAGAGTACAAAATCGGCTTCAATTTTTTACTTGTAAATGGACATGTTGCATCGCATTTTTTCTTTTTAATATTTTCTCTTGTAGTATGTACAGTTCTTTATACCTGCAAGTTTAAAAGATTGTGGAGCGTACATATATATAACATTCGCCGGTAAAACATGAATTACCTGCCTTTGTAGTTGAAAATGTTTCACCTGGTTAGTTATGAAGGTTCAAGGCTAAAGGTTAAGGTATTTCTGTGAGCCCTTAGTGAGCAACAGTTAAACTCACATTAAAACACCCTTAAAATAAAATAACGTAATATCAAGCTTGTTTTTCCCCGAAGTGGTAGATATAACGTGTGTAATTAGACCTATTACCATGTACCGTTCAGAAATCTAAACACCGTGTTTCTACTAAGAGTTTCTAAATAAAAAATCCAGTAGGAGGTATTTTGTGCGATCCGGGAATCAAACCCAGGATCTCTTACTCGACCACTACGCTTGCAACCCCTTGATCAAGGAGGCAGTGAGAATATACAAAAACAGTAAATATCTATTTAAATGGTTTCGACGGGAAAAGCATAGTTGAGTTAATTCGGAACATAATTGAATAATGTATACATTTAAAAAAAAAAAAATTTCATCAATACAATATGATATTTCAAATACAACATACATTTAAATGTGGGCAGGTAGAGGGCCGTTTGATTATATGTTTATTATTCATCAGCAGGATCGTGAGCAACCGGCGTGATAAATTAGATCTGATCGTTAGGACATGCATTTTGAAATAATATACACGTTATGCATAATTTATGAACAATATCAGAGACCTTCACCTTTCTGCAATCCATTCTCTTTTTAAATAAAACGCTATAACCTTAGATATTTTCTAAAAATAGCTTCAAAGTGCTCTACATCCTGTTTCATACCGGAAGTTAGAAGAATTAAGTGCAAATATTCACGACATTGGCTCTACCTGCTCATTTAACAGGAAAAATGTTTACAGAACGCGAATATATGAATAAATGTTTTTTTTTAAATTCACAATTAAATACATTAAGTGCCAAATATATTTTTGTACATTGACAGTGTTCTGTGACAAAAACGATTAATTCATAGGTTAGTTCAGTTAAAAAACTGTTGATAATAACTAAAGTACCGAACATCAATCCTGTTAAAATAAATTTCTAGTCGTAGCTGGGAGTATAAATTTGTGACTGCTGCATGGCAAGAGGCTCACCACCTATACCATAGTAGAGCGTAGTAAACGTAACTGGTGAAACGTGGAAGTGTACTAAACTTCTGTGCCTACCTCTTCGGGGATTACAGGCATGATGTTACCTACAATATTAGGTATAATGTTTATAACGAGTTCTTCGGCATTTCAAACAGCCTAACCGCATTGCGCGATTAACCAAGGCTTATTTCCTATTTCTCTTCTGTTAAGCAATTATTTACCGAGCGTGACAATAAATCTCATTTGATGTAATACCCTAATTATTTTACACAAGCATTGAAATATGAAATTGCTAACACTAATTGCCATTGCCATTGTCGAAAGCGAAAAAATAACGATTATCAGATTTTAATTGAAAATTAAAACTGACTATAATACGACCTTCGAGAAACAAGTGGAGTAACCGTGAAACTCTACAAATGAACGAACAGTTTGTGGTGGGTTGATGGATTTCGAAATTTCAATTTATTTATTTGTGTTATAAAAGGGCCTATTATTATCAGAGTTGTCTATCTCCAAGAATAGAGATATATGACACTTGGTACACATAGTATGACACTTGGTAGACATATAGTACCTACCTGTAATGATATTTTAATAATAACTGTTATTTGGAATTGTGGAAGTGTAATAAAATTCATTATTACATTGTTTTATTGTTATCAATTAGTGAACTGTCATCTGGATACCATTGGAACAGAGATGGAACTCTCCCTTGTAAACTCCTTATGGTTTTGTGATTATTTGATTTGAAACATGTGTGGTTTTTATTTCTACCGATATACATATTCACTATTTAAGCGATTTAAGGGTTGATGAAAAAGATGATTGATAAATAGCAGTTAGATAACAAAAAAAAGAAATAAAAAAAGGAATCAAGAATGCCTCGATAAACAAATAAATTGGAATTTATATAACTGGACGAAAATGTAATTGGAATTCCAATGACCATTGTACTCGTATTTATCAGGTAATGTTCTTTACTTAGTGGTCATAATTCGAAAACTTGTATTAATTCCATAAATAAACTTATCGAAACAATCCCTTCAGCGCTGGAATGTGGTTTCTAGGACAAGTATCATGGAATCTTACGACATAAATATTATATATTTATATGCACGTAGCTAAGTATAAATGGACAGTGCCTCGACTGGACTTTACAAGTTTACCTTATTAATGTATCAAACATACATATGTGTATGTGCAGTAAAGTCTCCTCGACTGTTTATTTTTTTTATTAATAAATAATATTGATTGCAATAGATCAAATATATCTAATACTTACACTAATAATAAATTATTATAAATAACTACGAGGGTGCCAGATATTATAAACCGAATCTCATGTAGAGTTCTGGTTTAATCTGAAATACATATACATAAATAAAATGATAAAGGTCTGACTTTGTGCGTGGATCACACAAATACTACTGGACATGTTTCCAGCAACTTTTTTAATTTTGCTTCTTAGGCACTTGACAAAATAGACGGGCCTGAAGTCGAGTTCGACTTGTTTCGAAAATACGAGAATTTTTAAGCGACCTGTCTATTGGTAGTACAAAATCAAAAATGAGAACAGTAGACTATGCTTCAAAATTACTTCACCTGTAAGAGAGGTGAAGAAACGAGAGGAGAGGGCTGCAGCCCGATAAAAAACAAATAGTAAAACAATAAAGTAAATAATAACTGGTGAAACGTGGGAGAGTACTGTCCTCCTCTGTCTACCCTTTTGGGGATTACAGGGTCGGTGTTAAGTTTTCGTTTAAAACAACAAACGAAAAGAACTCATCTCTTTTCACTTGTTTAAGAC
>DWDT01001957.1:0-14641 GCA_018245595.1 Microceris scylla | reverse complement strand
GGTAGGCAGAGGAATGCAGAACACTCCCACGTTTCACCAGTTACGTTAAGTCCCATGGAATAGGTGGTGAGCCTATTTTACATATTTTACTGTATTGTTTAATGGTAACTATTTGGTTTAATAATATACCAAGAGTTACATTAAAATACAACAGAAATAGAAATTGAATATCTTTACTGTACGATTTTAGTTCACACAGGATCCAAAAATAAATTTTGTTCTCTTAAGATTAATGATAATTATGGGAAATTTTACGAGAATTTACAATAACCAAAGATAAACAAAGCATTGTAGACATGCTGTTGAAGTTAAGCCGTAGAAAGAAAATTTTGGTACCTTTAGATACATTGTTTGAGTTTGAGACATTATTGTTTATGGAGATGACACAGAATGATCAAAAGGAATCAGGTATTAACGCTCGTGTAACATATACATATTGTCATATTATGTAATCTGAACATAGTTTGGCAATGTGTGATACTATTTTGTTTTCATACAAAAGTTAATTAATTGTACTATATATATGTTGCAGATACTCAGTTCATACAATATTAGTTATTACTAAATAAATAATTTTAAAACTAAAATTTATATTTGGTCACTTTATGTAATTTATGATTGACAGTTTATAAAGTATTAAGTAATAAAATCAGTAATTATACTAAATGTTTTCCTAACCTGATATGTGTGAAAGACGTTTTTTTTATTTTGTCTGTAAAAGAAAATACAAACACATTTCAAACACATTAAAAATTTTGCAATTTTTATTATATTCTTCTAAATATCATAAAATGCATTTATCGAATAAAAATATCGAATATGTCAAGCATTTATTGAATCAACAAAATAAGATTATGTTTACCAAGGCTTAAAAAACCGTTTGGGGTGGAAAATATTTAATGTTCTTTTTATTACTTTTAAAAGGCATCATTGAGGGCCAATAAATACATTATGACACGTTTATGGACGCAGTCTATTATAAATGTACACATGACACATATAATGTTAAATTTATTTTATTAAAATATCGATTATAAAGCGTGTGTAAAATAACAAAAGCGTGACCATGTTTGTTTCCGGTCGTACAGTGGTCAAGTGTAGAGGAAAGCTAATTTAATTAGAAGCAGCTTTATCAAGCTCACAATTTTCCAAACTTTTCATACTTAAAGCGAAAATGGGCAAATTAATTTTGAAAACTTGCGATGTTTTATTAGAACACTGCTCTAAAATAAAGGCCTGTAATGAGACTTGGAGCGAAGATCTAAAAACACAATCATATTCCAAATTCGCAACTAAATTCAACAAGAAATTTTACCTGGAGGTTGCCTATTTACGTCATAATGAAATTTCGTATCCGTAAAATTAGGAATCATGTACTTCAAAAGGAACACGAAACGTTAACTAAGGGCTAAGGTCTTAACCTTTTGGAACGGCTAATCTTACGGTTGAACCATCTACCTAAAATGAGATCAAATTTATTAACCCATATCTGACATGGAACCCCAACTCATGTTTTATTACCACCTCATATTTTGCAGCATTGTTTGGTTAATTTGATGTGATTAACGCTTCCTCTGTTGTTTCAGGCAGTCGGCCGATGTAAACATAAAGCCGAAATGAGATGAGTATGCGCGTGTCGTGGGCCAGGTGGTATTGGATAGTTATATTCACGACGTGCACGGCGAGGACTGCCAGCGACTGGCTGGACTGCGCCCATATCACGACCTGCCGTTGCAAGTGGTCCTCGGGGAAGAAAACAGCCACGTGTGCCTCCAGCGACCTACGCCGCCCGCCATCTCTTTCATCAGACATTCAAGTCCTCGATCTTCACGACAACCCATTAAGAAACTTACCGCAAGAAGTATTCTTAACCATCGGACTACTGAACTTGCAACGATTAAACCTTAGAGCGACCAAGCTGAGATCGATACATCCAGATGCGTTCCTAGAATTAAGAATTTTGATTGAAGTGGATTTAGCAGACAACGATTTAGCAGTTTTGCCAAGAGATATTTTCAGAGGCAACGAAAGATTAAGATTAGTAATTCTTAGCAACAATCCACTAACGACTTTAGTCGCTGACCAGTTCCCACCACTTCCTCATCTACGAATGCTCCTATTGGACGGCTGTAGACTAAGGAAAATACATACAAACGCTTTAAGAAATTTAAAATCTTTGGAGACTATAGACTTACGTAGAAATCAGCTTACATTCCTTCGGTTGATAACTTTTTCTTTACCAGCATTGAAAGCAATGTCGTTATCCGGCAATCCATGGCGATGTGATTGCCGCCTCCGTGAATTTAAAGATTGGTTTTTAGAAAGCAAGTTAGGAACAGAAGATTTAATTTGCGTTGAGCCGTCAAAGCAATCCGGGAACAAATGGCGCAATGTGCCTAGTGAGAGTATGGCATGTCCACCAGAAGTTAGATCGAGTACGTTGGTTGTGAGAGCAGAAGTAGGATTAGCAGCATCATTTGGGTGTTGGGTGCATGGAATACCGAAGCCTCAGGTAACATGGCTATTTGAAGGTGCTGAAATCCATAACAGTACAGTTGATTGCGAAATGGAAGAAACAGATACTATGGTTGAAAATGATGATTCAGAAGAGAGAGTACCTGGTAGTGTTAGATGGGTAAATGTTACCCTGTTAAATGTGACTTCAAGTGCCGCCGGAGAGTGGACTTGTATAGCTAAAAGCACAGCAGGAGAAGCTAGAGCTGTAATCAGTTTAGTGTTACCCAGATCACAGACTGCAACAGCTCGAACTGCTCCAGGAATACCTCAGTTATTAGGCGTCGTTTTTGGGGCATTAGGTGTACTAGCCGCATTAGGATTTATAGCTGCTGTTGCCTGTTGGCATTTGAGAAGACGAACTGTTCCACCGAGTCGAAGTTTCACTGATCAAGAGAAACGACTCATAGACGCATCGGTAGTTGTCAGTTGTGATCGTTCTATCGCAGATATGGCATCGTCCTGTGATTTCGAATTAACTGAACGATCAATGTCTATTGATGAACAGCCAAGAGGATGTGGCTTTGATCCAGTTCACATAACGATTGAAGGGACACCGGGGGCCTTCCCACCTCCACCAGCTGAATTTGCTGTGCCAGTTCCTTATGGTAATATTTTCATATCGGTCCAAGTAGCAGGTAGAGGAGAACCTGGGAAATACCCTGATTTATTGAGTGGTGGAGCAACACTGCCAAGACGGAGCAGAACTTGCTGTACCGCACCTGCATATGATAATATGGGTCCTCGTGTGACAGCTACCGGCAGCTCGACCTGGTCACTACCCGGCGCTAGCTCGGAGAACGTAGAAGCATCAGAAACTCCAGTGCTTACTCTACCGCCACCACCTCCAGAGTTTGTTTCCCTTTAGCCTAGGCCCTTGGTACTGGACCCCTCGAACCTGAGGTGACCTGGTACCACAAAACTTTGGCGTCAATTAGACACTTTCCCCAATTTTATTGTACTTATAATAATTTCAGAATTGTAAATAGTGAGTGTGGCGTGCAAGCGATGTGTGACATCCTGTGAGGTTTAAATACGTAAGGTTGTTATCAATATTGAACAATTGTACGATACTTATTATCTAAGGCAACTTGTTATTCGTATGTTGAGATGTTGACGTGTGAAAGCGATTAGTCTCGTACTGTTTGTTTCCTAGATGTTCTTTTATGTCTACGCATAAGTCTTCCCAACTTTTGTAAATATCGTTTATTCCTATACAAACTTCCCAAACATAAGACTGACCCTTTTGTCTTATTTTCTCTTCTCTTTGTAACTTTGTCGAGTTTGAATGTATGTATAAGGCTCTTAAACTAGAATCTGGCGAATGATAGCTTCTAATCTAAAATTTAATTTAAAAGCGAATTATGTAAAAGAAAATAAACCAGTCACATTATAAAGCATTCCGTTGTTTTATTTTCCATTAAAAATACTTCATATACGAATCAACTACTAGATTACCAAAACCATAAAAACAGTGAATTATGAATATAGGAACTTAATTAATTTATCCAATGAATCCTACAAAAAAATTTGGCAATGAATTTTACATGATCGATTGTTCTATCTGTAAACTGTTTCCAGAAACTCAATTTGATTAGGAGATAAAACCACCAATTGTATAAATTATAGGTACGGCTTCTTTTAATTTCATCTATTTTAACAAATAAAATTTCTTACCAGAGATAATTAAAGATCATGTTAATTCCGACCAATTGTCATTTTAATCCAATTGAGCTTTGTAAGATTAATTAAAATTATATGGATTACAACAAATTTTTGGAGCTCTTGAATTTTTTATATATGTAAGAAGAAACATGTTAATTATATGTACATATTGTAGATACATACATTATTCATTATACACGTACACCTATACAAAATAATGAATACAAAAATATACCTAAAATATTTTAATAGAATCAGCGAAATAGAATCATTGGATAAACATAAATTATTTATCACAGCTTACAAATATTAACGGCGTAAATACTGCTCAAGACCTTAAATTCCCCAACACCAAAAACCCTCACATGTTAGAAATCACCATACAGTTGTTGAAAGTGATTGAAATGACCCAAACTTGACCAACGTGGAACACGACGGCCATAAACACTAAGTAAAGAGACCTAAGTGCAAAACTGGAATAGTAAGATGTAATATTAAAAGTGTCTAAGCAGACCCTTTACAATGGTCCATTAAAACGTACTAAAATGTATTTCATAACAATAAATTTCGACATTAGTTTAAACTTCAGTTCTAGGCATCTCGTAAAGACAAGGGTAGACTTAGTATGTTAATTATTAGTAGGAACTTTCCTCGTTTGTACCAGGTGTAGTATCTATAGACTAGGGATCCAAGATGGACTTTAACTCAACTTGCGAAACTTACTTAAGAAGTTTACCTTTGAGTCTCATTAGATCCCATAAATTGATGTGTGCAAAAGTATCATTCTCTTTGTAGTTATTACTGTAATTTATACCTCTATATATTCTTCAAATATATCTTTTTCAGGCATGTAAGGGGGATAAACTATTATATCAGCAAGGATACCATATTTCTCTAATACGTCAAGACGTTATAGCTTATGGATTACATATATTTTAAACTTCATCTTATTCTTCTACCAAGTCGCATAGAGTATTAGCTACAATAGAATGACTTGATTGATTATCATGCTTTCTAAACCACAGGCAGTCAGAAAAACTTGCCATTAACGATCACCCAGGGGACGGGTGTACCAACGTAATTGACTCAAAAAAATTACTGTGCCAAATAACTTTGTCTGTCCTTGTTAATCACTAGAGGAATATCAAGCGAAAGGTAAGTTCTTTTAGCGAACCTACTTCACGAATGAAGGTAATGAACTTTTCAACGTAACGCTCACAGTACAATTTGTGTTTGAAATTTCAAAAGTTTTGCAAATTTAATATACGAGAATCTCTATACATAACTACGCTCTAAATTTGTATCTGTGTGTATTTACGACATCTGCTACTTGACCCAGTTTTGTCGCTCTTCATTCGCGGTGGTTAATTATTTTCGGCGGAACTTTATTTCCATGCACGTTCCCTTTTACACTTTTTATATCGTCGTTACAGTTTTAATGACATGCGTTGTTAACACAGTGTGTTTTGAATACAGTTTCGAACGATACGACGAATGCGTCGTCGATAAATAAAGAATTCATTAAAATAGGAAAGGAATTTTGAACATCGATACTTCGAAACAAGTTGACGCCCAATTATACGCGTGTGGATACGGTAATAATTTTCATACCATTTTAAGTTTATATTTTATTTGTTTTATTAAGAAATTCTGTAAAGCTTATAAATGTCCGATTATTCAGGTGAAGCTAAACAGAAACCAGGTGATAGTGGCCAGATGAGATCAATAGAAAACTAAGTTTTGGAACACGTCTTAGATAAGATATACATATGTATGTACATACATATACATACATATATCCAACGGAATAACAATAGAGGCTAATGTAATGATGATGAAATCAAATTTCAAAGCAATAATTTTCAAAGCTTGTGAGGTGAAACGTAACAAACAGAATCACTTATACATTTATGGTCTCAATATAAACGATACGTAGACCAAATTCTACAAAGAATGTCTCTTCAGGTATAAAAAAAATTAAAATTTATATATGTAACGATTAGTGTTTGTATATTAGTGTTTATAGCAAGAAAACAAATTCAACAATCAATTATGTGTTGATTTACTTTCAAAGACTATGACAATATTGGTACCATTTCGCTTTGTGTCGGCGTCGAAAAAGCTTTTTTCATATCTCAACGGGCACAATTGTAACGAAGAGACATCTTTTCAAAGCAATAATAATTGGCCATTAAGAAAAATAAGCACCACAGAATTCTATATAACGATACAGAAATGCTGCGAGAAGTTTTGTGGTAGATAATTGAAATCATTATTGCGGAGCGGAGGTAATTCTCGCGAATGCCCGGATTTGTGCCGTTGCCACGCAGGATTTTTAACAGTGGGCTGGAGACGTACCGAGAGAAATTTCTTTGCGTACTTGAAAAATTTCGGAAATATTATGAAACTTATTGAGACTGCAAGTGAATGACGTAATCCAAGTCTTAATATATTGAATAATAAATATTGTACTGGATCAGATAAAGAAATCAAAAGACAACATTATTATAGCCAGGGCAAATAAAAAAAAACCTATTGGAATTTAAAACCCATTTATCGTCGCAAGAATACGGAAATAAATGACATATTTAATTATATGCTTATAAGCCAAATGAACCGAGAAACCTATTAAAAACGAAAGCTGGTACTTGCTATGCATCAAGCGACTAGTCAATGACTACTAATAATAAAATAGGCTATATAACACAATTAGTTAAAAATACAAGAAAGGAAAATGAACTATAGGTTTTTATTTTTGTTACAATTAATTTATAAAACTGAATAATAGTGAAAAGCAGTAAACCTTTTACGCGAACATATTATTAGCAGTAGGTAATTGATAAAAAAGAAGGGCACAATAACGACTAAAGTAATTGGTTATTATGAATAACCAGCGCAAGAAAAATCTTCATAATGGTACAAAAATTTTGTAAGGAGTTTTTTCGTGAGATAATTGTAATAATTTTCAAGGAGCTGAGGTAATTCTCTTAAACGGCCAAATTCTGTGGCGCTACGCATTTTTAAGTAACAACCTGGGTTTATACGAAGAAACTTTATATTCTGTCAGCTATCTTTTGCCACTAATAGTATATTCATACTATTAGTGGCAAAAGATAACACGCAGAACGTGAAAACATTTTGGACTATATAATTATGCTACTACTATTTCACGGCATGTAATTAAGTAGAATATTCTTCTAAGAAATGTAATTGAGGCAGTAAATTATTCTAAATAAAAAATGTAGTACAATAAAGTGTCCTTCGTGTAACGTAATACTCAAAAATTTTTTTGCCTAATACGTAGATACGTTGGCAAAGTAGAATTACTAGACTGAATGGACGGATTATAACGGTACAGCCAGGTAAAATGACTAAGAGACCCGTCACATACTGAAATATACATATATTCGTAATATTGTAACGGTATTTCATATAATTTGTTATATAATAATAATGTCTAATATATGTCTCCATTTTTGAAATCGACTTTGCACTAGAAATGAGAACGGTTAAAAAAATTATGTACCATGCTGAACTTGATTATCTAATATGAAAACGTCATTCAAATTCAGTTATCTGTATGTTAAATTGTGTTTTTCCAGTAAAAGAGTTTCATTTATGTTACACATACATAGAAGAGGTCAAGAAGAACATGCAGTTTGACTACTCAGTACAACCAACACCTATTTACAAACATAGGCACTTATTAGTGAGTGCAATCATCAGATCAAAGACGAAGATGACGATGTTAAGGGTGATGATGGACGAAATCTTACACTGGCTTGAATTTCTGTATGATATATTTCATAAAAGGATACTATATAAGACATAGTACAGGATGTAGCTTCAGCCAATATCTATTATCATTGGTTGTGACTTGAAAATAGACCTTCCTTGAAAAGAATACGTTTCGTATAATACATACACAAAGCAGCAGTAGAAACTACCAGTAGAAATTTACATAGTTCTATGACCCTTGGATCACAGTATTAATTCATAAACCCCCACAAAAATAACAAACTAAAGTGTATATTTGAGTACGAACAAATGTGACCGACATAAAACATTTCATTTCATAAACAGTCCCTCATTTCCATTTAAAATATTCAGCAATACACGAACACACTTCAACTGGCTAGCATTACGGAATCCATTGTTGGAATAGATTATTGTGCTTTGGAGTGTAGAGAGTTTTGTTTGCAATGTCAGAGCCCGTTGTATTTTGGACAGGTTTGAAACTGCTTGGTAACTTAATATCTCCTGTCCTTTATCTGGCTAAAGCCGGATTATGATAGTCCAGTATGGGTCTGGTTATCGGATTTCTAGCCAACCATTCTCTTGTAAAATATTTAAGTCACGATTATGCCACTTGGTCAAATGTCTCTGTGTATTTACATTAGCGAACCTGGTCTCAAAGAGCGAAATAAGGATGATACGTAGAAAAGGGATATGGTGACATTGTTGCTATATCCGTAAGGAACCTAGCTTGGTGATATGATAATAACCTGACATCGCGCCTGTAATCCTCGATGAGGCAGGCAGAAGGATGTAGTTGTCATACAGGTGCGTTTGTTAAAGGTACTTCTGATTCGGCCTTTATACAGGATCTTTTCGATTTGATCTAAGTACCCACGGCTGCATATCCATTCAATATATTTTGTTATAACTAAAGACGAGGGTGAAACAAATGAGACGCTTATTATACCTCCGACCTTATTCCACAAGGGCTTTGTATGTAGGAGAGCGACAAATGTAGAAAAATGGTTAGCTTGAGAGCGTGATCCACAGCTAAACGCGAGATTGTTACTGAATTGACTGTCGTATTACGAAATTCAGACATCTTATGTCACGTTCGTTCATTTGCTTCCATTTAAAGTGTATCGATAATAGCGCAAAGCCGCAATGGAACAATATTCTGGAATGTTCTAGACTTTCCATTGCAGAACACACAGCCCAGCAGTGGGATGTGTGATGTTAATGGATAATATTTCATCAGGTCTACTGTAAACATAATACATACTTAGAAAGGCGCCTCTTTGTTTATTTGTAGTCAGTTACATTCTTTCCATTTTTGAGAAATGGTTCAAAAAAATTTGTAGATTCTTCTCCAGTTAGGTATACCAAAACTATGGTGCTCATTATTATTATATCATCACCGCAAGTTGCTCAGGGGTAGGCAGCGAACACCGACTGCCAAGTATCTATCCGTACAAACCGACGTGTAAATATATATACGTACGCAAACCATTATATTATACATATATTTGTGTTATTGTATTGTCTTATCGGTAATAGCCATGTGTCCCAAACAAATATCTTGGGACAACTTACACGCGGCTATCTGATCCTAAACTAGACAAAGGGTGTCTATAATAAGCAAAGAGGTAATAAATATCAATACATACATTTATAAATACAAACTTGTTATATCGATAATTTCCAGCTAGACAAAAATAAATACTCACGCTGGTCATACAAATAATCGTCCTGGGTGAGAATCGAATCTATAACCCCCGGCAAAACCCCCAATATGTCAAGCCAGTCGAATGTATAATACAACTGAATAAGAATATTATAATATATAAAAAATATATATATATGTATTTCTATCTGTGTATATATACATATATATTAGAAGTCAAGATTTCACCCAAATTTGGTTACAGATGAGTCGCTGTTTGGGGATTGAGATTATCCTCATTCATATACAGGGTGGAAATTCGAGATAGACCACTGAGGGTGAGTGCTTAAGTAATGCTACAGCGACAGAAAATATCCTTACCAAGTTTTCTCGTACTCTAAGGAGAAATGCGAGATAATTTATATCGCAGAGTTAAAGATTAAAAAACTCAAAATACATTAAACGTAAAGCCTGGTACAAAAGGGTGATAAAAAGCTTATTATGCCCATTTTCACCACCACTACCACCTATTGGAGTATAGGACATAAATGTGACTGGTGAATGGGAGTGTATTACACTACTCTGTTCACCTCTTTGAGTTTTACAGGCTTGATATTACATAAAAAAGTTATAAAGTTTAATATGCACTTTAGTGTTTTACAATTTGGTTTCTTTGTATATGAGATAACTAAATATTTTTAATTTTATTATCAAAAACAGTCGGCCATATAAGTACCTAAGTATTATAGGTTATACGAACACATATGAACAAGCAAAGTTATCATTTGACGTGATCTCAAATTGCATGTAATCTGTAACATCGACTTTTTAATAGGAGCTAATTACTAAAAATATACTCTAGCACTCCCGTGCTTCGGAATTAGGTATATGCTAGGGAGTCATATCTATGTAAAAACCTATAAGAAGGTTGACTTTTAAAGACCTCTATGCTCTCGCCAGCACTGTAAAGGGCTTGGCACGAAGGCAATTATAAAAAATATTATTATTAACTGGTGAAACGTGGGAGAATCCTACACTCATCCGCCTATCCCTAAGAGTAAATACAAGCGAGATATTGTGATTATAAATATTATTACTAAAACGTTCCTGTTTCTCTTATCATAGTTGGAGCGCTATGGCAGTGAATATAAACTCATTTCAGTCGCGGGGAAAACTCACGCCTTGCTATGGAACGTTTATAAGTTGGAGCTACAAAATTGTTCTAACGCTCCGTACTTCAGAGATGCCACGGACACATTTCCGCATATATATACATATTTCCACCGCACATGTTCCATGGCAGTAGCGAATGTGTTAAGGAAATTGACTCATTGTTTCTCTCTGCCATATGAGACTGTATCGCCATTTTTCTTCGACAAAATTGTGATGGGAACAACACGGGATGATATAGGAACAAAGAAATGTCTGTGTAATTTTTCTCAATATTTTGGCGTCCTATGTTTAAGATATTGCGGACATTTTTGTTTTTGGTAATATAATATTCGCTCTTGGAATAATTTCGCAAATATGCGAGTCAGTGCTTTGTCAGTTAACGAAGTGATCAAATATGTCTAATAATTCGCAGGTTGTTACATTGATTTCCACTCAAGATAAACATTTATTGAACGAGATTTCTAAACTTTCCTTTACCTGCTAAACTGCTAATCGAATAAATTTCCCAAGAAATTAAACAAGTTCTCTTAGACACAGTCAATATATTAACGATATAACAATACTTACTGGAACAAGAGGGAGATTTTAAACAAACTCTTCACTCGAAGAACATGTTTGCTGCTGTATATTAATATATAGAACTGTCTGATAGGATGTGAGAAGGAAATACGTACTGAAAATATAAATAACTTAAACGAAACGGGCACTGCATTGCGTCGTCCGTGACGTGAGTGCTAGTGTTTTCTTTACGAATCGAACGATTGGGCGGGAATACTCATGTTTTGAGTGCTCATACCCAGACACTAACACTGTAAAATTATGTCATATTTAGAAATATCGCAAATACTTAGTCATTTGTAATTTCATTTCTCTCTCATTCCTGACCTATTGTTTCTTAAAAAATAAGCTCTTCAACTAATAGTTGAGTAAGGGTCTGAAGTTTTCTAAACTGATTTACATGTATCAAAGGAGTGATATAGATATATAAACATCATCATCAGCCTATCTCAGTCCACTGCTGGACATTGGCCTCCCCTAAGAGGAGGTTTATGCCCGTAATCTCCACGCTGGCCATGCGGTGATATAGGTATAATATAGATACAGAAGAAGCACAGCAGATCTGTAAGGGTAGAGATCCTTGGAACTCGATGTTCTCTACTTACCTTGTAAGGGACCTGGCGTGAAGATATAATAACAGTGAAAAAACTCCAATTGTTAATTTAAAAAGTCAGGTCGTTACGTTATTTTGCTGAAACGAGATCCGTCCCTTCTTGATTATTTCACTCTCAAAAGGCAATATCAAGTATTGAATATATTCGGTAAAGAAAATGTTTCTGTTTGTTATAAAGATTGGCCGGGGATTCGTCTAAATCATATAATTATTTCATTACCATCATCATCAACACTTTTATAGTTGTAAGTATTCTTGATCACAGATTCGACTTCCAATGAGAAGGGTTAAGATCCCCTATACGCAAACCACGTGCTGCTTGATAGACTTTACACGCCTTAGAGAACATTTAAGACAAATATATAAACGTAACATCACGCCTGTAAATTTAAAGCTGATTCTCAGACAACTAAATACATAATCCAAATTCGTTAACAAGCACTTGCCAGTTACCAGAATATCAAAATGTCATTCTGTCAGTTATATATAATACACCATTGTTTCCCAATATATGTATGCAGATCCAACAGGAACTTCAGTCGATCCGGCTTGTTATCGCTTGCTAACAGGCGTTAAGCTTTGTCAAAGGTCCTCAGAGGGGATTAAAAACTTCCGCCAGTCGGGTGAGCCACCAAGCCTTATCCTGTCCGCACTGGACCGTACCTCCAGCGAATTCGTGGAGAATTCTACCCATAAGCAATTCGACATTAATTGATATGAAAAGTCTCGTAAGGTGGTCGGAAAATGATGTGTAAAATATTTTATTATTAAATGTTTCGTGAGTGTTTATACACATGATTATAAGTACGAACGTGAGTTAAGCCGGTACGGCTTAACTCACGTACGTTTTTGTGGGTGGCCCGACTAGTTTCAGACCTGTACAAGGTCCTTCCTCATGAGCTTCCGGCGCTTGCAGCGAGTGAGAAATACATATATACATACAAAGGTAATAATAATTAATACATAATATAATAAATTATACACTATATTATATGCAGGTTTTAGTGAAATATCTAATTACTAGACCAAAATACTAAACTTAAATATATTACAAAGCGCCATTTTACGTAGTGGGGTTTTACTGTTGAAACATACTATTAAATAGATGAAGATTTCTTCAGAAATACAAAATTGTTTAATTGTTGAAGGCATGGAGTAATAATATAATTTCCTAGATAATATATATTTATAGTTTAGACAGAACACACGCATTCTCTATTAACACGACCGTGTCTACAATAACGCATAACATGTAACCACAAAGACATGCAACCAACATGTACCGCGGCCTGCTTTTGACAGTTATTGGTCCATACATTACATGCAGTTTCCATTTTACCAGATATTTAAGATAGTAAAGGCCGACCCAGCGAAATTTAATTCGTTTGCAAATGACATTAAAAGCTAACAATGGATACTATAAATAAAGCTGCTATTTTTAATAAAATCATTGTATTTATTTCAAATAAGTTATTGTATTTGCAACTACGCCCCATATATGTATAGGTACATATTTCCGATGGTCTAGTAAAATATTTTGAAATCCAATTTATACGTAACTGAATGTTAAATAATTTCAAATCACTATATTGTTTGCAACAACATTAAAATTAACATTATATAAATCGAATATCAGATATAAGCGTTCATTAAAACATACATTCCTCTGGTGTTTCAGTCGTAACATCCATTAATGAGATCATTATAAAATGAACCATATTTATATAAACGTAAAATTCTGTTTGTAATAGCCGTAGAGAAACTGGTGTGCGACGTAACCACTGTGACTCGTGCGTGGCACAGTTCTGTTATTTTAATGCACAAAAAAAACTTCATGTCTCTCAGGACGAGAGAGACAGGAGTTTCCCTTCCTTTAGCGATAAACGGCGATGTAAAAAGAGAAACGCCGAACTTTAATGGTCTGGTTAATTTCTTTTGGAAAGTTCTGAATGAAAATAAATGGTATCGTTCGCGATGTTTGCTCGTAATAGACGCTTGTTTTGAATGAGATCACAGAACAGATGAACCGTTTACGAAGTTGAATTTTATACAGTACAGTTATAAAATCTGTACAGTAAAATCGGAAGTCTTTATAAATTACTGTAACTATAAGTTATTATCAGTGTTAAGTTTAGTGGTTTAGATTTCAGATATCAGTGTCTTATTCCGTTGGTCGAGTATTTTTAAGCAGGACACGTGTATTTTTTAAGATTTGAAAGATTATTAAGAATGCAATATTTGGTCTAGTGGCCGCCAAAATGACTGCCGATCGAGAGGTCCCGGATTTCAGTTGGTTGAGAACAGATGGGTATATCTTATTTAAAATTAGCAGCCGCAGCTGGTGAACGAGGAAGTGTACTACACTACGCAGCTTCCTCCTTCGGGGATATTCCTACATACATGTTACCTTTTTTCTAACACTTAATTCAGATGTTGTAATGATGAACAAAATTATCGTGGGGAATTTTGAACACTTTAAATTTACTCGCAATGTTTTCTAAAGTGTGACGTCTGACGAACTACACTTGACCAGCAAAGTCTCTCTTATATCTCAAAGACTAACTATTTTAAAAAGGAGAACGGGAATGATAAAATTGAAGCGAATATTGCACTGAGTACGAAGCGCATCTCGAGAAATTGAGTATAAACGGAAAAGAAAAAAAAAAAAGACTATGATCTATTTCTGCTTAACATCTATCTTATGAATGATATCTGCT
>DWDT01001956.1:0-14643 GCA_018245595.1 Microceris scylla | reverse complement strand
CTCACTCTGGGGGTGCCGGGTTCAAACCCACGGCGCGCACCTCTTTACAAAAGTGCGTTTTAAGTATAAATAGGTATCACTTGCTATCATCTTAGAAAAAAAATTTTAAGGTGTGTGAAAGCCTGTGAACCCGCACTTGGCCAACGTGGCAGACTATGGCCTTAACCCTCTCAATACGAGAGGAGACCCGTATTCCAGCAGTGGAATTGTAATGGGTTGTAAAAAAAAAGTTGTGGTTTCAGAAATTATGTTGTAACTGTTGCATTAGTCTAGTCTCAGAATGACAAAGTTAACTCTATAGTACCTATGTCATAGTGGACAGGTGTGGCATAGCAGATTTCACACGCCATAAGAAATTTTACTGAGAGTGTAGGTTTCCAAGCAAACATTTCCCTTCACCGTTCTTTCTGTTCGCCTATCAGTACCTAATCATATGCATTTCTTGACAAGTTGTCAATGTCGTCAATTGATTATTTACCACCATTAATATAATATAGTAATAGCTGTATAAATTAGTACCAGCAGCAAGTGAAAAAGGCTGACAAAAATCTCAGTAGGCTATCTCTATTTGAAACACCTACTTAGGTTTTCACCAAGTAGGTGATCACCTACATAGTGATTAAGGTTTTTAATAATGCTTATTAAATAAAAGCACAATGGAATTGTGTATTTTGATTATATTATTAAAATTTTAAAGCTACCCACACTTATTGTTAGATTTAATAAATAAATGTGTTTATAATGCCTTGACAGGACCCTTATTGCAAGGTTTTACCAATATTTGGTGTCCTAATTCGTCCCATTGTTAGCCAATGACTTTTAAGTCGTATTACTTTTAATATCTGGACTGCCTTGTTAGTCGTGTTGGTTGCAAGTGCGACTGCCGATCGGGAGGTCCCGGGTTCGATTCCCGGGTCGAACACTACTAAAATTTTCTAATTTAGATTTTCTAGTAGAGGTTCGGAGTCTGGATATGTGCCCGATGCATGACAATAGGCTCACCACCTATTCTATAGTGCGACGTAAACGTAACCGGTGAAACGTGGGAATGTTCTGCATTCCTCTGCCTACCTCTTCGGGGATTACAGGCGTGAAGTTACGTAATTGTTTTTTCATTAAGTTTTTTTGCCCAAAGTTGACAGAATATGTTTGTTTAGAATTTCTTGCTTATGTGAGCCCTTATTTTTGAATTTTGTGAATGTGTTTGCGATAGTTTCGATAAAAACCATGTTATATTTTAGATACGAATAAACTATGTGAATACGCAGACGATAATCAATGTCAAGTTATGTTGGACAATGTTAGAGAACTATGCAAAGCTAACAAGCTAATATGCGACAGTCTGGAGAAGAACGATATTAAGGTAAGCTAAAAATCAGGTGGACTATGGAATCACAGAAATCGATAAACCATGAGTTTGAATTGATTGTTGTTGTTTTTTCCCGTTACTTCATTAAACGAAAATTCCTGGATGTTTTTATGTTGATATTATTTATTTTATGTTGCGTGACGTATAATTCCAAAGTGGTGTTTTAAAGTGTTTAATGAATATTTTTAACGTGTTTAATAACCTGATATTTCTGAAGAAATATAATATCGTATTGGAAATAAAAGTAATGATAAATTAATTTTTTTTTCAAATCTTTTTCATCAGGAACTAGGCAATGCTGCCAGTAGATTTGCTAATTGTTCTGGAAAGTTGTCTTACGTATTCAACCCTCGCGCAAACCCTGTAAAAGAGGATCAGGTAGGTTTATTATATTTTTTCTTCTCCATATTTAACTTTTGTTATTACCTACTCTGTTTTCATTATATTTTAGATATCATATTTTTGATAACATTAAAACAAGGTCTTAGTAATAAAAAGACCACCAAAGTGCCCTAGATTTTCAGAAATATAAAAAATACAAGTCTTTCTTTAATAATAGAATTTCGTTAACATATAATATTAATGTGATCGTTTTACTAATATTCGTACATGTAATACCTAATTACAGATTATACAGATATCTAAAGAGGTTTGTAAGAAATCGTCTGAAATGCTTTCTCGTGTGGACGATTTGGTTGGAAAAGTTGGCGCAGAAGACGGGTCTAAATTACATAGATCAAGGTCTAAAGTCGCTGATGCTACAAAAGTTTTACTTACCACCGCTAAGGTACATAATTTAATTGTTTTACTTACTCTAAGATGTTTTATGTAATATTTTGACTAGAAGCGGTAGGTATAAGTTGTAATTTTCTTTGCACCATCATATTATAGATAACAGCATCATCAATAAATGACAGTCAATGTCAATCAGAGATTATCACATCAATCGATAGAGTTTCCGATTTAACTCAAGAGCTGGCCTCCACTTGGGAACCGATAATCCAACATCCTAATTATCAAGCTCTTGGAAGCCAATTGAATATGTATCGAGATACGATGGAAAGAGTTTTGGAGAAATTGAGGACAGCTTGCACGCCGGCCAATGGTGAGTTGTCAATTTTTAACAAATATAATTGATGAGATGGGTTTAGCTGTAGTCATAATCTTTATCATACGAGTAGTTGTCAGTAAATTTAAATTACTTTCTATATTATGAGCAGGTTTTGATATGTCATAAGTTGTAATTTATTAGGATTATTTGAAATATCAAGTTCAAAAAAGCTATTTACAGCTCTTGGTTATAAATATTTATAGATTTTTAAAGAGCGATTGATAAGTGAGGTTATCAATTTGAAATGCTTACGAAGTTTATGAATGTTGTAGATATGACCAAAAAATCGGAAGATGATTTGGAAGCAAGACGAATGTCGCGCCTTCAATTTATTTCTACAACAACAGCTGTTAAGAGGAAACTGGATGATGCTGAAAAACTTTTATGTGGTGATAGTAATAGTTTAATAGCGTCTAACAAGGTGAGATTTTTGATTTTCTGATCTGACGGTCTTTATTTAATCGATCGAACTTTGAAAATCTGTGTAAATTTGCACAACGAATCTGTGGAACAATTTGTCGCATACGGTATTTCTGGACCGATACGACATTCAAACCTTCAAGAAAAGGCCGGCAACGCACTTGCTGACCCCTGGGTTGCACTTTTCCATGGGCGACGGCAGTCACTTACCATCAGGTGACCCGTTTGCTCGTTTGCCCCCTCTTCTATAAAAAAAATTGATTGAACTTCTGAATTTTTTTTGTTATAAATACTTGATAAATGTTACAACAAAATAACCAAAATATTTTTACAGCTCAACAAAGACGTTTCACAGTACAAGGAATTGCAACGTATCTCGGCTGAAAAACTTGCAGAACTAAATGCCGCCATAGCTACAGTGGTGTGTGTTGTTTCAGGTAAAAACATATGTATATGGGCAATATTCTGTTCACCTTATTCGCATATCCTTATAAATCAAAATAATTTTATTGACCTAAGAGATTATATGAAATTGACGTTAGAAATATATGCTGGAAGCATATCATAAGAAATCCGTGATAATAATAATCTTTGACAACACCTTTTTTTTCAGACTCATCAAATCTAGACTACAAAACGGCAGAAAGCCATATTGCAGCTGTGTCTCAGCTTACGCCTGAGATTATGCAAAGTAAGATAAATGCGCGATTTATGTTAAAATATTTCGGAAAGGTTACAAAAGTTACATAATATATCTTTACACATTCAAGAAATTAAGTATTATTTAAGGATAATTATAGGGATAGGAATTTTTACTACAATTATGTGCTAAAAATTGAGATATAATAAATATTATAAATGGCTTTTTACAGACACGAAGAAGCTATGTGAATATGCAGACATAAGTAAATCTAAAGAAATGATAGAGAATGTGAAAGCCCTATACAACGCTAATAGGCTCATATGTGAATGTGTGGCGAAAAATGATACAACTGTGAGTCTCGTAGTATCCAAACTTCATGAACTCATTTAACTATTTTAAAGCAGCAATATAAAAAAAAATGTTTTTAAGGCATCTGTAACCCGCCTACTACCGCGGGCCACTATGAGAGATTGAGAGAAGAACCGTTTTTAGTATCAGAATGACAAAGTATCTGACGATGACTTTGCTTAAATAATATTGCACTGCATTTTTTCAGGAATTAAGTGACGCTGCGAATAAATATGCTCAAACGTCTGGAAAATTGTATTACGTGTTTAATCCTCAGACAAATCCCGAGAAAGAGAATCAGGTTGAGTTTAATTTCATATTTCATAGATTTTATTTGAGACTCCTAATTCGATTTTATTTTCTGCAATTTTTATTACTAGGATGTAATGCTTAAAGTTTTACATATGAAAAACCAAAAGACTCACGAAAGTATCTAATCTTTAGTTGCAATAAACTTAACCAAAATGTACTCGTATATGGAAATACAGACACTATAGTACTTCCTATTTGTGAAACACGTATGTGAATAAAATGTCCTCATTTACAGATATTAGATTTCTCCGAAGATGCCTGTAAAAAAATATCCGAAATGCTGGCCCAGGTATACGAATTGGCGGAACAAATTGGTGGAGAAGATGGTTCAAGCCTGGATACCACTGGGTCCAGAGTAGTTGAAGCAGCACAAGCGCTACTTACTGCCGCTCAAGTAACTTGACTCTTTCAGCTTGTTTATTGTTTAATGTACATATAACTGATATGAGGATTAATTATCTTATTATTTACTTAATGGAATGTTCAGTAACAAGCTACAACACCTTTTATTTACCCGTTTTAAATGCTTTAAAAAAATTGCTGCAGATAACAGCACCTTCGATAAAGAATGGACGCTGCGCATCGGCATTGATTGCATCCGTCGATACAGTTTCCGATTTGACTGACAAATTAAAGGCTATATGGTATCCAATAATTCAGAGCCCTAAACACCAGGCTCTTGGAAATGAACTCAATAGCAATCGAGAAATAGTAGAGTTAGCACTAGAAAATTTGAAAAATGCTTGCAGATCAGACAGTGGTAAGTTTGAAAAATTAATTATAAATAATGTAGATTTATTAAGATCGAGCTCAGTGGCGTGGTATTGAAGAGTCCTATGTCTAGCAGTGGACGGGAGTAGTCTGATGATGATGATTATTCGTGTCGGGCCGGAAAAAGAATATATGTCATGAGCCCATGCCGGTATACCTCGGGTGTCATAAAGGATAATTAAACTCAGCGTTGGGTGATCGCGATATGGCGCAGCCTACCTAGGTATGGTTAAATGCCCGGGTCGCCTACGGGAAGCAGCGTAGAGCTTTTAAGACGTCGTACTATGAGATCCCTAATTCGCATACTCAGGCAAAAATCCCTCAGAGGAAGTCTATGTCCAGAATTGGATTTAGACGTTTTAACGGCGTTGATGAAATGCAGGATATAATTGTCGCGAATTTGCTTTTCATTGAAGCGATAGTTAACTTTTATTGTGAACTTCACAGCAACCGATGATATTCTACCAAAAAATAACTAATTAATATTATCTAATAATCGTGTAGTGCGGTGTGAGAGTAAGTATTTGAAAATAAATTCTTCCATATCTAGATTTTTATTTTTGCGTATCAGACTCTGTTAGATTAACGTGATGGTAATAATTAATTCCAAATAAGAAATAATGTGTTGATTTTATCTATAGATATGGGTAATGAATCTGATGATGTGAAAGTTCAGGAACAAGTTAAAGAACATCTCAAGCTTATTACGACTACGTCGGCAACGAAGAAAGCAATAGATGAAGCAGAGAAATGTCTGAAAGAAACTTGTAACATCGTGAAGACCCCTCTTCAGGTGATACACATTTAAATCAACTTATTTCTTGGATGCTGCATTGCTCTTTTAATGACAATGAACGAAAGAATAAATAAAATAAAAATGGTTACTGATATTTTTATAGATCAGAAGGAAAAAATAAACACATTGTATTTAGTTTCTGATCATTTACAGGACAAAATGAAATAGTCATTGAAAATAATCGAACATTAATTTTTACAGATCAACAAAGAATCATCAGAATATAAGGGTTTGCAAATGCTCTCGGTTAAAAAGTTAGCTGAATTGAATGCTGCCATAGCTGTTCTTGTTCAAGCCATTTCAAGTAAATACATCGTTAAAGTTATTAACAGTTGTTTAAATGTGTTGATCATTTTCATTACAATTTTAATAATATGTTGTAATAATATTGAAATGTATGGTGCTGTTCTAGGCACAGCAGATCCTAACTACAAGACAGCGGACGCGGCAATGTTCATAATTTCACAAGTCACTCCCGAAATCGTACGAAGTGAGTATATTTTTACGATCTTACATGAAAGTATTACAGATTTTGAGATTAAAACAATGATTATTAAGCAGTTGTCTAACAAATTGCTACACCTAGTGTTTCCTGACCCAATCGGTCAGACATCGACTGACAGCTTGGCTTCTAACCAGTATCTGTTAATTACTACAATAAGAGATTGGATGCAGAATGCCTCTCGCCTCTCCCTTTGCAAGTAGAGATTTACGAAATACGAAAGAGTTACATAGTCAGCCATAGTCTGCCACGCTGGCCGTGTAATAATAATGTAATCCGTGTTAACTCCACGTTGAAGATACATCGATAATCAATTTCAACAAAATTGCTTAAGCATTTTTGAGGTAAAATTGTAATTATGACATAATAGATACGATTATTTTGCGTTCGTAATATTTATAGGGACT
Source organism: Microceris scylla (assembly GCA_018245595.1). NCBI lineage: Eukaryota > Metazoa > Arthropoda > Insecta > Lepidoptera > Hesperiidae > Microceris > Microceris scylla. The sequence goes on along the minus strand of DWDT01001956.1, from coordinate 7,964 downwards.
ACCATAAGAAATAGATTAGTAATAAACAGAGCTATATATATCTATGGTGCATTGTGTTTTAGATACTAACAAGCTCTGTGAGTACGAGGTCGACGGGAAGGAACGTGAAGTAATGTTGGACCACGTGAATGCCCTGTGCAAGGCAAATAAGCTTGTATGTGACAGTGTGGAGAGAAACGATGTTAAGGTAAGCACTTGATCATTGGGGTATACGAATATTGCAAAAGTGAATATAACGGAGTTATCTGGATATTTCTATTTACTCAGTTTTTTTGTTATAGCTTTTTATAATTTTTTGTCTGTTTTATTTTTGGATATTTTTAACTAAATATACTATTCCTTTTTTCTGATCTTTTATTTGTACGTTAATGTCGGGATTGCAAGTAGGCACTGAGAATTTCTTTAACCACCAATTGATACCAAAATCTGATTTCCGTCTGTGAATGAGAGACATAGTCATCGGACATGAATTTTTTTACGCCGAAATACTTCTAAATATTGTATAATATTAAAGAGCCTATTGAGTTCAGTTTTTTGCACTTGCTTTCATATGAACTTCTTTAATGAATACATCTATTGCGTTATGTATGAAAGGGTATTTAAAAGCATGAGTTTTAAAAGCATCTTATGTAGCATGTGCCAAAATAAGCATGAGTAATAACTGATGATTCATTCGAATAAGATATGAATATAAAGTTGCTTCACATAATTATTTGACGTTTTTCTATTAATAACAATCTTCTTTCAGGAACTATACAATGTGGCTAGGGCATTTGCCAATTCGTCGGCCAATCTGTGTCGCGTGTATGCACCTACTGGTGATGTCATGAGAGCCAATCAGGTAAACAGCACCCATTTCATATTTGTTCTTAATGTTTTAAGTAGAAATATGTGAAAACAAAATGTGAATAATAAAAAATTTAACAACCCGTGCCAATGATTTTATATCTACCGGTTTAACTCGCGTACGTTTTTCGGGATGGTCTGGACTAGTTTCAGACTAGTACGAGGTCCTTCATCGTGAGGTTCCACCGTTTACAGCGAGGTCACGGCGGAGACTGAAAAACGTACGTGAGTTAAGCTGGTACATATACATACATATAATCATACATATAAACATGTGTATTAACGCTCACGAAACATTTAATAACAAAACCTGCGCTAAGCAAAAAAGATACTAAGTATTACTAAGTAATTATTACATACTGTAATTTAATCATTTACAGATAACGGAAATGTGTCAAGCAGTTTCCCAAAAATCTTCTGAGATGCTTGGACGTGTCTATCAGTTGGCCGAGACTATTGACGGGGAAGAAAGCTTGAATCTCGACGCGTCTATGACCAGGATGGTTGACACCACGCAGGCATTGTTGACTACTGCTCTAGTAAATATGACGATTTTATTAGTTTGCGCTAAAAGTTTAAATATTATTCAATTAACTACCAAAACCTATTGAAGTCATATTCGCGTTTCGGCTAGTACTGTAACGAATTATTTTATTTTCTTCAATCAGATAACAGCGTCATCTATTGATGAAGATAAATGCCAAACTGCACTCATCACTTCTGCTGACAAACTATCCTCCCTTAGTGAAGATCTATGTGCACAATGGACACCGATAGTCCAAGACCCAAAACATGAAGCGATTGGAGTCGCATTGAATGAGGATCAAAGAGAATTGGACATTGCGATAAAGAAATTAATAGCGGCGTGCAAAACTAAGCCTGGTTCGTAGCTCAATTAAAAGTAGCATTACATATTTTGCTTACGTTGAACAGTAGTTAGTTTAGTTAGTATTTGTAGCATTTGATTTCTAGCACACTTACTTAGCCATATGCTTACTATATTTACTATTATAGGGTTAACACCAAAACCCCAGAAACCGGAGGTTCCCATTAAGCACAGAATTGTAACTGACGATGAGAGCATAAAGGCGACGAAACATGTACATTTCTGTAATTCAGTGGACCAGGCGCAAGGTAGTATTAAAAGGGCCGTGGAAGATTTAAAACAGGTAAATGGTTAATAAAATCTGACGATATTCAGGTTCATTGTTGTAAAACTTGAAATCAGTAAGTTTTTAATCACAACCACTGTAAAAGTAAACAAATATTTCCAAATAAAATTGTGATTATGATATTTAGCATTCTACAAATACCAGTATACCTCACATTTTTAGATTATAGTTCTAGTTGTTCTTTTGGTTGACGTGGCCTAAACTCGTGTTGTAAAACGGTATAGGAGAGCCCATAGGAAACAATAGTAATTTGCTTCTGACCATTCGGCTCGTCTGAAAAATTTGATTTTGGATGAATATTTAGGTTATGAATTGTTGATGATTGGATGCGAAGAGCTGAAGATCGAGCTCAATGGCATGATGTTGGAGAGGCCTATGTCCAGCTGTGGACAGGAGTAGGCTGATAATAATAATAGTAATAATTGTTGATATGTACAAGTATAAACGTGCTTAGTAAATGTTTTGATTTAATAAAATTCAACAAGTGGCTGCTATGTGAATGTTGTGGGAAAAGAGGCAATTGCTATTATAATATGATTTATGGATAGTCTTTTGAAGAATCAAAATTATGATTACCGTTTTTATTGGTTCTTTGCTTTGATATTGATCTCTTCTCATGTGTTACAGTGAATCTAGATTGATTACTTACGATCTTTTCAGGCTTCGAACCAGAAGTCAACTGGACCTATGATAATTGCAGAACAAGAGAAGTTAACAAATTTAATTCAAAACAACTTGGCGTTGGCGGGCGTTACTGTGTCACATCTTATTTCTGATATGAGTAATGTTATTTATCATGCGGTTTAATATTTTAGAGAAAATAATAAGTCAGTAGCTGCTGCGTAGCATTAGAAATATGCTTTAAATAAAATCTTAGTATTCCAGTTTGTTTTCTTGCATAACCAAATACAATTCGGTAGTGAACGTTTATTTTCATCAATTAGGTACCATCTGTCATTTGTAACACGAATTAAAAAGAAACTTTGGTAAAAGCAAATAATACCTGGACATATTGCAATCAGGGTAATAATTTGTATCCGGTTCTCATCTGATCTATTTATTATATGGTTATGTTTAGATGTAAATGTATTTTTTCCTTAGGTCCGAATCACATGAATTACGACAGCGCTATAAAATGTACCAGGGTTTTGGCTGAGCTACTTCCTGTAACAGTTAAAGGTAAATCAGCGAATACTTATTGGTAAATGAAACCACAATTTCTGCCGCTTAAACTGACGGACCTTACTGAAAATGATAGTAATAATGATTCAGTTACATATAGATATGTACGTATCACGACTGTGGAAGTTCATATACTATTAAATAAAAAACGGCTCTGGCTATTCATTTCAGCGGGCAAAGAACTTGTTAACTCAAAAGATGACATCGCTAAGAAAGAATTTTTGGCTGACATGATGTCTTTATGTGAAGCTTCTGACAAACTCTATGATACTGCCAAAAATGATACGAAGGTAAAGTTTTAGTTTAAATTAGTTTTCATTTGCGACTTGGTTCCTATGGAGGCTATGAGTTTCAAAACTATACAGTGTAAATATTTATTAAAAATCAGTTGATATATTGAAAAACTAACTAATTTTTGAGCCTCGGGAAAATTAAAATTGTCTATTCGTTTTGTTTTAATGAGTATCTTTTTCCACTTTATTAATAATGCTCTTGCAAACTTCTGAGACGGCGATTTTTTTTAAATTGTATTAAGTAACCTCTTATTCCAATTTATATTCATGTTTAATTCAAGTTTGCATATTAAATTTATACAAATAAGTATGTTAAGCTACGTGTAAATTCCACGTCATTCTATACAGTGATATGGTATCTGTACAAATCAGTGACCGTTTCAAACATCAGGCAGCATCAATGCTAAGAACGAAAAATCTGAACATTAAATAGCTTTTTGTTCAACTATTACAGAATTTAAATGAGGTAGCTTTGGACTTTGGTAAGAAAGCTTCCAAAATCCTCTATGCTGTGTCTGCTGATGTTGACCCAGTTCAAGAATGTGAAGTAAGTAAAATATAAAATAAAAAAGATAAGAAAATATAAAAGTGAAGATATTTTGGTTATTTTATCCTTGAAAAGTGTCGGTAACTTTTAATTAACACTAGTGCAACAATAACTTCTTTAACGTCTGATAGCTACAACCACAATACGAGTATATTTCAACATACGAGTACAATAAGGTACAAAATCACGATCTTCGAATTATTATTGCTTTTAAGAGAAATGTGATTTTAGGTAACTAAGCGCGTGAGAGAGATTGGCGACAGCGCGTCCCACGTGGCCGTTAGAGGCGCGCGTGGTGCCGCGGAGGTGACGGATGCGCGTGCGCACGCCTTGTACGCAGCGGGCGCGCGCTGTGCAGACGCGGCCAGCGAACTCATGTACACCGCTAAGGTGTGTACTATGGTTTATCAAATGTGATATGTCCCTTATCTATGGGCTTTATGGGGTATACATGTGATAGATCTTTTCTCTATGGGCTTTTGAGATTTTTATTTTTTCCAATCACCACTGTGGGTCATCAGGACTTGAGTTTTATTATCAAATATCACTCTTTTTGTTAATTTGCGTCATGAAGCAGAATCGAGACTTAATCAATGAATATAAAATGTTTTTAAGAAATCTCACGAGCCATACAACACACGTGGTCAATTGTAGTAAAGAGTTGATTTTTAAACTGAGGTAGGACTGCATTCTGTTCGTGACTCATTATATTGTATGATAACTAGTGACTGTTTTATGCATATAAATTACAGTAGACAGCTACATATTTATTTTCGATAAAATCTGTTAATTCTGCCATATCCTTAAGTATCTTTTAAATAAGGTAATCTTCGGAAGAAATCTCAAACATGCATTAGACACTTTGCAATATTTAGACAAAAGACTTTATACGTAAATGTTAAACAATCTTAACAGATTTACATTGAACTTTACAGCTAGTAGCGCCATCGATACAAAACACAGCAAGTCAAAAAGCTCTTTTAGATGTTTCCAATCAATTATCTTCAAAGATCAATGAGTTCTCCTTGACTTGGCAACCGTTATCTGCAAATTCTGAACATGTTGCCTTCGTAAAAGAAATGGATGTTGAAGCACAGAAGTTGAGACAACTTTTAGACAACTTTAGTCAAGATTTGAAGAATAATAAATTAGTCAAAAGAAGAGTTGTCGAAAACTTGGTAATACAGGATACGCCGTTGAGACAGCTCGCTATAAATATTTTGGAGACTGCCGAGGTAAGCATTTAAAATTAGAGATTCTACAAATACCGCATAGTTGTTAAAACTACATATGGCACTGAGTGTTTGGAAATACGTGCTAAGGAATACATTTACTGTCTGTAAATAATTTCTTTAGAACGACACTGGCAATGACGATGTGAATATTCTGATTGGCTTAAGCTCCATAAGTAGAGACTTATTATAGGTTCCGGTAAAATCAAGGCTTTCATATTATGATTCAGTCAACATATTTATGTACATACGTGCAGGGTAAAGCAGAAGTTGCCAATTCTCCTGAAGAAAGAGAAAACCTTAAAGAATATACCAGCAAACTTGCAGATGCCATCAAAAACCTGGATTTGGCGAATGCTAGATGCAGAAATTTACCTCATGTAAGTTTATTTATTATTATCGCCTTATACTGGAACGGTGTGTTAAGACATTTTCGATCTGCTACACTACCCATAGGAAATAAATGTCGTGCATTTTTGTAATTGGAAACGTCTCCTTTGAAGGGATTCTCACGTTTAAAACGTAAAATATAGATGGAGAAAAATACAGAATCTTCGGACTCCACTTTTTTTTGACTGCAAAAATAAAGAAATACATATCTGATACGTTAATATCGTCATTAGCACGCTGGCACCCCTTATCCTGAAATTATTATTATAGGATGGAAAGAGACGAGAAGAGCTAGAAGATGCTGTGCAATATTTGCAGCAGATCTGCTTAGAGTCAAGAATACAAAACGGTGAGCAGAAACGCTTCATTGATTTAATGGTAAGTTTGATTCATCATAATTTCAATATTATAAGATTAAATCTTTCGTAACTCTACATCATCGATAATATTTACCTTCTACTGCTGAACATAGGGTTCTCGTCACAATGAGACTGTTCAGTCTGAAATTAGCATGCCTTGACGAGCATTTTGAAGTACCAATGATTTTTCTGTCACCATCATAGGCAGTAATATTTCCTGTAAAAATACCCGTACCTTCATAACATACAAGGTATGTGTTGGGGATTTGAATTCCAGGTCTACGAAGTGAGAAAAATATTATTTAAACCACGACATCAGTGCTACGTATATACATATGTAGTGCGAATGTTATTGTTGCTTTTCGTGGGTATTATTAATATTCCATACTAGAAATATCTTTGTATAACCGAATTTAAGTTTGTTGAAATTAGAATCCCAATAAGATCCAGTGTTTACATTAGCTTCAAAAATATACTACATGTTACAATATTTACTACTTTGATGTGAACAAATTTATAATATGAAAAATAAAACGAAGTATTAAAGAATTTTATCATAAATTCTCGGCTGCTAAGTTCACTATAATTACGTTTAAGTATTAAACATGTAAGAACAAGTCGAGATGCAGAAATTGTTAAACCTTATTCGATCTACTTCTTACCCTCTAACAACAAATATATATAAATAAAACATAACTTTACACCAGTAATCCCCGAAAGATAGGCACAGGAATGCAGAACACTCCACGTTTCACCAGTTACGTTTACGTCCCACTATGGAACATGTGGTGAGCCCATTGCCATTCATCGGGCACATATCCAGACTCCGAACCACTACTAGAAAATCTAAATTAGAAAATATTGTAGTGTTTGACCCGGGAATCGAACCCGGGACCTCCGATCGGCAGTTGCACTTGCAACCAACACGACCAACGAGGCAGTCAAATATATATATAAATATATATCAAATGACTATGGCCTTAACCCTCTCAATATGAGAGGAGACCCATATTCCAACAGTGGAATTATAATGGGTCGATTATTATTTCAGGATCTCATCCACGATGTTTCAACGGTCGCGCAAAATCTCAACGAAGAATTGAGCACTGTTAATCCCGAACACAATAGAAATGCTCTCATTGTAAGTTGATTTGGTTTCACAAATATAATAATAGACACATACACCTTGAAGTGTATTCACCTGTTGAAGGTGTACCTAATGCTAAATATTGTGATGTGAAGATACAATAAGCTATTGGTATAATAGTTCTTCATTTCATGGTAGTATCATATCGGATATTTCAATACATTTTACTATTACTATCATGAAAAAATCATTGGTAGGTAATGCTGTACGTAACAATAAAGGGAACCGACATCGTAATGGGTTTATTTAGTCTGCGTAGATGTAAATTTGCCCACACACGTTTAAACATTTTTATGTTACGAGTATTAGTAGTTTATGGGCTGTCCGATTGTCATACATAGAAATTATCTCAAAATGTTACTGTTATTATTTGATGTCAAACAAACATAAAAATATTTCTATTCGTTTGTAACATTTAACAGAAAATCAAGGATGAAACTGATGACATAATAAAGGACGCTGTGGAAGCTGAAAAGCCACAGCCAATAAGGGATGATGGAGGAGATGTAGATGATATTTTGAACATTAAGCTGTTTGCTCAGGTATATTTCATATTTTACTTCTTGTCTCCGGCTGACATGATAATTAAAACTGGATAATAAGAATAAAAAATCAGGTTTAATAAGTATATATGGAAAACATGGTGTCATGTATGAATGTGTTATCTTTTCTTGGACGACGTTAACGCTAGTATCTTGATTTTGAAATAATTGTACGTTTACTGCATTTTATGTATATTTTAATATGCTTATGAACGCAAATTTTTAATCGTGTTTTAATTCAGTGTGTTTGTGGG
>DWDT01001955.1:0-14643 GCA_018245595.1 Microceris scylla | reverse complement strand
GGTGCGCGCCGTGGGTTTGAAACCGGCACCCCCGGAGTGAGGGGCTGAATTCTTAACCACTAGGCTATCACTGCTTATCAGTAAGTATATCAGTATACTAAGAATATCAGCTTAGTAAATACTAAGAAAAAAATTATTAGTTGATATTTCTAGTAGTGACTCGGAATCTGGTTTGCGCCCGGTGTATGGCAATAGACTCATCACATATTCCATGGGACGTGAACGTAACTGGTGAAAAGTGGGGTGTACTACACTCTTCTGCCTGCCCTTTCGGGGGCTACAAGCGTGATGTTAGTTTTTTTTGATGATTAATAATATTTAAGAGCTTAAACAAATATGCGTTTTGCTTATTTCAGTTATATTTTTTTTATATGCCTAATAAATATTTGGCTGAAACTTTATGCATTTCCACAAATATATAATGCACGTACTATGTTGGTTCATTTTAGTCGTATCCAAGCGTGCAATAGAAAATTTTCGCTTCAGCTTTACCGTCGATAAAGTTTCCTATGGAATTATAACTTTCCAGCCAGCAGTTGACACTGCGGCGCTGCGAGCTCCCAGCTTCGGTCAGACGGCGACTTCTCAAATAATTTGAGAGTTTGATTGAAAAATGTTTTCTATCGTCGCGACTGATTTCGTGATGTACTTTCAATTCTGTTGAAAAATCAGTATTTCTCAACAAATGTGTTTTTTATGAAATAGTTATTGCTTAAAGGAGTGTTACGTTTTATAAGACTTTATAGCATGAGACATAAGCCCATTAGGTATGTTTCGATTGGCCTAAACCAATCTTTAAAAAAAAAATTCAATAATCATTTAACACATACTTGTAGAAGACTTTTGTTAGAGATATGGTGAATTAATTTTAAATGTACGTTATTTTTATAATCATGTATTAAGAAATGTGCACTAAAAGTCAGCTTTATCACCGACATAATTTTATACTCTTTTTGTATTGTAACCATCTTTTGGGGGTGGCGGGGTGGTTAGTGCCTTTTATCTCTCAGTCGTCGAAGAGAAAAACTTAATTAAATTACCAAGTTGTTCGAAAAATGTTTTCTTAGATCGGTCAAATGAGTTTAAAAAGTAATCTACAGCAAATATCCAATTCTGAAATTTAATTAAACGATACTTAAATCAACGATTTTAATAAACGCGTGGCAATAGGATCACCATCTATTCTGTTGTAGATCCTATACGTAACTGATGAAATGTGAGAATGTACTACACACTGCCTACCCCTTCGAGGATAACAGGAGTGAAATTACGTAACAAAAATAGAAAAGAAGTTTGCCAGGTCGTAACAGGGGGAAATACCTTTGTTTACCCTTCTGGGAAATAGGTATAGAAATATGCCTATGTAATTTATATTAAAATGAAACATATGGATTATATACGAGTAATGTGTAATTATTATACAATAAATTTAAATTCTAATTTCGAGTCATTAAAGGCGATTCAAAAACATTGATTGAAATACTACGAAATATGATAATTAATTAATATAAATAAATCAAACTACTCAGTCATATGCATTTTAAGTGTGGTTATTTAATTTAGTTGCAATGTACTAACTAAGAATAATATCAAAAGTATATAACATATATCAAATGGAATGTAAAATTCATAATAGATAAAATTTATCAATCGGAATTTCCTGAACCGATAATTATTATAGTAAATAATCCTACAATGTATGACGCGTGATGATTAAATTATATAGCGCCTTAACACATTTATGTGAACATATGATTTCATGGCACTCCGTCGCGACTGACGGGAAGTCATGAAGAAGGAAGGGAGAGTGGTGTCCAGAGATAGAACCACCGCAGTATAGAACAACTTTAAAAATAGCATAATTGTCTGTTTTGATAGTACTTAAGTACAACCGTATTAATCCTATGTACGTCGGTCGCCTTCCCATTAGCTGGTCGGAATCCGAAGAAGACAGCGGGAAGTTGCTGGATTCGGATGGGCCAGGGCCGGAAGGAGTGGCGCCGTTTAGGGGCGGCCTATGTCCAAGAGTGGACATCTAGAGGCTGACGATGATGATGACAATCTACCTACATACAAAGTAATAAGCTCAGTGTTTAGTGAATATGACTACTGAACCGGAAGTCTTGAGGTCAAATATCATATGAGTTAAGAGTGCAAATATGTTCTGATTGGAAATATAAAAAACAATAAAAAACATCTTTACGTAAATAAATATTTATATGAACTTTTACTGTATTACTTAATTCGTTAAATATATTATTTTTACTAAAAATAAATAATCTGACTTGAAGCTCACGCAGGTCAGCCACTACTCTGTCTATCCAGCGATATCAGGATCAGAGAAAGTGGCGAGCTCTCGTGTCGAAGGCCAAGATCCACTTCGGATCATTGCGCCAACGGAGTAAGTAAGTAAGTAAAAATAAATAATCACGCAGCTATCAGGCAACACACATAAATCGATATAGTATATAACAAGGTTTGGAATTCGAGATATTTAGTTAATTTACATATACATAGTTTTGAGAGATTTATATATATATATATACATACATACCATCACGCCAGGTTCCTTGCGGGGCAGGCAGAGAGCACAGAGTGCCAGACATCTCTATTTTTACACACTTGCTGTGCTTCGTCCACGTTCATCACTCTCTTCACATATAGCACATATATTTATTTATACATATATAGCACAAGATATGTAGCTTCAAGCAACAGAATTTCTCACGGCGTTGTTATTCGTTAATATTAATTCAAATCTCGACTGTTTGGCAAATAAATTAATGATCATACATCACAATAAGGAACAATATTGTCTTCACGGTATGAACACGATATGCGGGTTGCTAGAAAGTGAAATGGTTCCATACATTATTATTTAGATACATGTGTTTTTGAAAAGGTGCTGTTAGCATTATATTATGTATAAGTAATTAAGATAATACTTTTATAAACTTCATTATGTTACATATTATACACTTTATAGTTTATAAAAAAGACTATTGAGTATAAAGAAACGAAAATAAATACGATGACAAAAGGGTATAACGGTATTTTATCATGCCCTGGTACTTACTTCCTTTATGGTGTTTTGATGGATATTAATTCGGTGTCGATTTTTGTGGAATTGATTTTTGTTAATATTGTATTTTAACTGCCTCGTAGGTGGTTGTAAGCGCAATTGCCGATCGGGAGGTCCTGGGTTCAAATCTCGGGTCAGCTACTATCTATCGGATTTTTCTAATTTAGAATTCTTAGTAGTGACTCGGAGTCTGGATCTGTGCCCAGTATGGCAATAGACTCACGACCTATCCCATGGCACTTAAACGTAACTGGTGGAGGTGGGGGTGTATTACACTTCTCTGCCTACCGCTTCGGGGATTACAGGCGTGATGTTACATTTGCGTTTGTATTTTAAAGTGCTACTGTAAATTTTTAAAGTTAAGTATGGAGGAAGTGACTAATAAGTGGCCGAAGGGGGTCGTGTTTCGCAAATATCGCGGACGTCGTCGACCACCTGGATTCATTGTAACCGCGTCTCACAACGCCGCAAAACAAGTGAATTAGTGATAAGATATAAATAAATATGTATGTTAGTCTATAAGGTATGTATGTTATGGGCCTTGTTGCCTGATAATAGATGAATAAATAAAAAAAAAAAATAAAAAAAAAATAATAGGGGGAAAATTAGAATATGGTTGATGAGTAACTAATTTCTATTTATGGTAAAACGTTATTTCAGTTGATCAATTTGCAAAAAATGCATTTTTTATCGGCAACAAAATGTCCAATGATATTTGCATAACAATGCCTTGGATGCGGATTCCCAAACACCGAACAATGCTCGCTCAACTCTGACTCAACTGTCATTGATGGACTGCGTAGATTCAATAGTTGATTTTTCTAACATTTCAAACAATGAAGCGCGTATCATTAATCTCTACTACCGGTAACGGGACAATGATAACTAACTACGTACTGATGCTATCTGTTGAGATGTAACTAATCGATTCAGTAGACTTGACTTTCATTAAAACTATTGGGTCAGTACGATGAACGATAGAGGATTGTTGCTTGTTAATCTTTATGTGATTCAACTGATTGGAATTTTGGTGTGGACTCATATTTGAGTGCTTCTACCTGATCCCATCGATTTTTAGAAAAATAATGTATGAGTTGTCCGTCAGTGACTTAGTTCCAGGTTCGATTTTTACGTGTCATACCGAACTGACAAGTTTTAAAGTTTTATGAGCTAACAGTTCTTAAGAGATCACGATATAATTACAAGCAATTATAAATTGTTCAAAAACCTTACGGATAATCTTGAATTTATTTATGTAAGATTAATCATTGCCTTCTGATAGTTACGCTATGGCAATTATTTTTACAGTGTAGCTTCCATGCGCTCTGTAACCGATGGTTGTCTTAAATTTCAACAGAATTAAAATTTCAATTTCAGATTCGTCAAAGATTTTACTACCGCTATTTTATGTATACATCCCTATATGTATATGAACAATTTTATTAATATCAATATTACTCTTAGTACCAATTTCTTCTTTTCTCTTATTTTATAAAGTAGGTACAAGTACTTTTATATTATATCACGCAATTATATAGTCAACTGCTTCTCATTTTACGTAATATTTTTAATTATATGGACGTAAGTTTTTGTATTTTCTTGTTATTTTGTCTTTTATGTAGGCATCAGTATCAAGAGTCTATGCATTACGTATTCAACTGATACTGACGATAAGCATCAATATGCAGTTCCCCGGATCGGGGTCACCGCGGTACGTCGAAGTTTTTTCTTTTTATTTTAAAATTGTGAGCTGAAGCTTGTAATTGATTGCGAGCGTCGCGTTCTTTGAAGGACTGCTTGGGTCAACCATTTTTTTAATTTACATTTTGATTAAGAAAATTAAATAAGCACATCACGTTTGTAAAGATAAAGATATTGGACAGACGCTCTTTTTACCCACCCCGTAAGGGATGAGGCGTGATGGTAGTGTAATAATAATTAAGGTAATGTTTTTGCTAGACATAATTATGCAGCTTTGACTAGGTGGACGCTAATGTATTCGGAATAAGTTTTGATTAAATAATATCATGTCGAGATTCGTGGTTTTAGTATGAATAGTTATGGTAGATCATGTACAGGATAGGCAGAGAGTGGCGAGTTCCGAATATTTTTACGGTTACAGGCCTTAAGTGCTTCATCTACATTTATCACTCTTTTAGACATAAGCCGGTTGTGAATCTTTCTGACTCCCCCATCAGCCAGTAACTGACGTAATTATTCAGTAAATATGGTAACTTGGAGACCATGGCAATGAAATGGAAATCTTTTGTCTATTAATTTGTTTTCAGATATACTATTTCGATAAGTTTATCAAAATGATTACTCCGCTATCTTACATTAGCATTTTTACTATGTAAGTAGATAGCGACTATCTGAATAAAACGCTAAAAACTCCATAATCTGTTTTATTAATACGAGTGGTAGATTTTGATACTATAATTAATTAATTTTATTATATCTTCTCAGCCTACCTCGTCACGGCTTTGTCGCTGCCTACCTCTTTGTGCTATGTCGATGACTGATTATTTTACATTGTTTTCTTAATGTTATTTTGTGAAAATTTATAACAACGATATTTATTTTATTTCACTATATCATTATTTTATAGTATTATTCCATACTGAAAATCAGTGCCAGTGGTTTCCACAGGGAAGGCTGAGTGCACCCCCTTTTCCATCCCCTTTGTTTTTTTTTTGTGGTAATTCTAATACTTTGTTTTTCGATTTCTTTCTTGTGTATTTTGTACTTTTTTTTTGTTGTATTTTGTTATTATATGTTATATTAGGATGGAAATAAAGCATATTCTATTCTATATATATCAATGCTACTATTATTCCACGCTAATGGAATGATTGTAAATACTGTATATTAACAAAATTTACATCATATCACTCCTGTTCCCTCGTAAGGGAAGCTGGAAACCCTTGCAATCTCGCTTACAAGCACTGCACCAATTAGGCAGTCGTTAATTGAGATTACTGTAAATTCTAATTTCGGATGAATTTTATTACAGATATTCTAGCTAAATGTAATAAGTCACTGTTTACCAGCTAAATTCGTTGGAAATATTTAGTCTGTGCCTACCGCCATTGGATAGTAGGTCTGCTATTGTGTATTTGTATTAAAAAGTACTCCATCCATCAATCCATTAGCCCATCAATCCATCAGTCCATTCATCCATCAGCCAGCCTTTGGAGGTCCACCGCTGGACATCCCCTCTAGTCGGCGCCATTCCTTCTGGCCCTGGACCTTCCGGATCTATTTTGCTGGATTCGGTGAAAGTACTCGAATAACATTATTTCCCATTAGGCACAGTTGGTTGCGCGTTTTAATTTCAGTCAGTTTCATTGTGGTCATCAAATTTGTCTATAATTTGTGTGCTAAATGACACGTGCCCGCCAATACATTAGTCTAACGTTATACATTAATTTTGTAAAGTACAATTTCTATCGTACATGTAGGTACCTAATTACTACTCATATTTCGAATTTAGTATTTTCCTAGCTTTCGTTATTAAGTTAATAAATGGTAACATTAAGTGATTTATGTGCAAATTTAATATAAGGTTTGTCCCTAAAATTAAGGTAACTTATTACCTGAACCCTAACACGTTATTAAATTTATGCTTATACTGACTAAATGTCCCGAAAGTTGCTAACGAGGTTTACAGGTTTTTGAGAGTTCTTTGCTTAATTAGTGTCAATGCGGTATTTTTTACATGTCCATTAAAATTGAGTTATTTTAGGTACTTTTGGGCTTAACATATTTTATCACCAAAAACATAACATATTGAAGAATATGGGAACACATTTACGAAAACATCACAGCCATAGATCGTCATCGTACTGTCCAAATAAAGACATTTTTTAACACTTCACGAGATGAGATTGTGTTCGTACTAATACGTCTTATATATTTTTTCTAAAAGCTTTTGCAGTGTTCTGGAAATACTTATACAACGTCAGTGCTACTAGCTAAGCAGCCAGTATTAACAATTTTGTGTTCCAGTTCAGAGGGTGTGGTAAGCAGGCTAATTAACACATAAGTCTTTACACATTACCCGTCAAGATTACTCAGTTCTGACTAAGCGATCTTAGACAAAACTTCGGCCCTATTCGAGATTTGATACGCGTTCAGCCTATTGCTTGGGTTGGAATATTGGCCAAGGGCTGCTATTATCGCTTTTTTAATTTAACTCACCTTGCATTATGCAAGAAACAAATAGAATAAAATTAATACAAATATGATAAATAATCCTCTTAAATATATAAAATTACATTTGAACATTACAAATGAAGTGCCAAATATAGTTATTAATATTTAAACAAAATGTTTTTAATTATATAATTTTCATATCCTTTAAGCAATAGGTATTAAACTGAATACTGTAAAAACTATAACTATGCTTCAAATATTTTATCTTCTTATCATATAAGAAATAATTACAATAAAATTAATTTTGTAACTTAGAATAATTTTAAACTTGAATGTTACCAGATTTCAACATATACATACAAGCTCAAAACTATCTACTAAAATATAACACAAATATATCCGTTTTGTGTTATATTTAGTAGGAAAGCGAGCGAGGAATAAGACATTTATATATCAACTGTTTGTTATAAACAACAGCACACACTTAATATCTTTCAGCTACTAATTAGTAACATTTAGACATCCTGCTAATTAGTTTTTGAACAGACAATTCCCAGCTAAGCTAAATTGCTTTGAAGCCGGATATCGTATACATGTTGCCGTAACTCTGAATATCTCGACATACTCTTCTAGATAACATACAATACACTATTCAAGAATTAGCATAATAATTATTATAGTAAATTATAAAGTCTTAATGGCTTGATTTAAAAGTTTTTATTCGATTTATCAATTTTTAGATTGGCATTTAAAATATCGAGTATCTTTAATGCAGGTCGAAATTTATTATCGTTCTCCCGAACTCATGAAAAATTTACGGAATTTTCGTCTTAATTTGACAAAAGTCTATATCAAAAAACGTACACATAAATAACATACAATGCATGCAGAATTACAAAAATAAATTAAATTGTCTAGTGTTTACACCTAGACATTATCTATATACTTCGGTTTGGTCTTTGCCAGCGACATATGGATGTAAGCAACGGCTTTGGCCGATCGTTAATCTATCAGTAGGAGTACGATTGCCTGCCGTCATGCGGAAGCACATCTTTGATCTCGACCCTAATCAATTGGTATCGATGTATCGTTATATCGCCGCTCCGCTCGCTCGAATCGAAATCGAATCAACCTACGCGCATGTCTTATTCTATCGCTGCTGAATTGTGATTAAACATAGCTTTGTTACGCCCATACAATTTGGTTAGTGAATGATAAATTGTTAAGTGTGTGTTTACGGTGGAACTGTTTATTTTAATAGAATGTATAGGTACAATACGATAAACAGGTAATTGTCTAGTTTAAACAGCAGAAGTATAAGATGCTTCTGGTTATAATAGTGTCAATTAAACGTAACATCACGCTTGTAATGCCTGAAGGGGTTGGCCGAGAAGTGTTGTAGGTACACTCCCACGTTTTATCAGATACGTTTATATCCCACAATGAATTGGGTGGTGAGCCTTTAGCCCTATACTGAGCACGTATCCAGGCTCCGAGTGACTACTAAAAATTTCTACTAGAGAATCGAAGTTAGAAAAATCCTATCCTGACACGAGCTTCGAACCCAGAATCTTCTGATCGGCAGTCGCGCTGGCAATCACACGACCAAAGGTCCAGTGAAATTTTAAATTCATCTTCAGAGTGCAAATTACGCACTAAAAAACGTCTGTGAAAATTATTTATTCTACCACGGTATATGACTTTCATCCAGATCGCCCATAGCAAGAGAACAATGTTGTATGTTAATATTCGAAAATCAAAAGTAATTTTATAAGTTGAATTATCACGATAAATACATATTGGCTCATTATGATAAATAAATACTGGCCTTGCAACAATTGGGATAACGAAGAATATTTGCATGTATCAATAAATATATAATTAAAAAAAAGTATTTGTCTAACGTGATAGCTTTAATTATTTTATCGTATCATTTTTAAATCGTTCCGAATCTGTAATATTACAATAAAGAAATTAATGAAAGAATAAAAAGTGGACAATACTATCGATACCAGCGAAGAATGAATCTGATTACATTTCACGAATCACGACTCACATAAACAATAACACTTCATTATTTCGTTGTTGTAAAAATTGGAGTCAATTCGTGACATTAACGCGAAACTCGCACTCGGATATACGGTGGATTAATCTGAGTCCATTAACTGATAATATAATAACGCCGATAAATAAAATATCGTTTTTAACACGCCTTGCCTCTATCGGGGCATCGGCTTACAAATTAACAATAAATATTCATGTGGCAAACAGTTATTCACCGATCCAGAACCCGTATCGTTACAGCCATGTATCACACTATGAGATTTTTATTAATGATCGCGCGAAAATAATAAAACAACACCGAGTTCTTGCGCCGTAAGAATTGTTAAATAGAAGATTGCAATATAGATATAGTTTTTTATTAATGTGTGTATAAATTTAACGTGTTCTGCGAGAGAGGGATGTATAGAGAGCGAAATAGTTTTTGTTAATCTTATCACCTAAAACTTGTTTGTTGTGGTTCATAGAATTTCCAAATATGAGAAATATTCCATGGGGATCTATTCATAATTAAACATGATGGCGGTTTTTGGAAATTATTACAGATAAAAGTGTGAAAAACTTTACCAGGGCAGGGCCTTGAATAACCGTCTTTGACCTGAGAGGTGAACATTGCGGTGGAATTTTTAATGGTTTTTATGGTTAAGGATGAACATAAGCAATTACTAAAACATTGCCTGGTTTGAAAATATTGCTTTTCCCCGGCCAGACCAAAACCACAAAGAATATTACATACTAACAGATAGATATGTCATTTAATAACGATCATATATGTATGTATAAATAAAAAAAAACGTAACATCACGTAACATCACGTCTGTAAGCCCCGAAGGGGTATGCAGAGGAGTGTGGTACACCCCCACGTTTCATCAGTTACGTTTAAGCCCCACAATGGAACAGGTGGTGAGTAAATAAATAAAAAAACGAATCATACTTTATTGATATTGTTCAAATAAAATCGCTTTATCTCGCCCGTTTTAGGTATTAAAATTTACGCGCGCCGGTGATTTTTCATAAAGATTTACAAATGTTTGAACGTGAAAAGTTAGTGAGTTTATTCGCGAAATTGTCGAAATTTTTTTTCAATGTTTGTGTATATTATTTTTTTGTGAGAATTCGCACGCACGAATTTTACTATAATGGGCGTGTTCTGCAGTTCTCGTTAAACGTGGCATGTAAACCGTAGTTAGCATTGATACGGCCGCTATTATTTAGAATTCCGGCAAAATCGTTTTCACGTTTAAAAAATCATTTGTATTTTAAATTTTTTTTTGGAACCTGGAGGCTTTTAATCGACATGACTATTTGGTTTGACTTGCATCAAATGTATGGAAATAAATTCAAATTTTTTGCAAGTATTTCATGTATTGCCTGTATAGCACCTGAGTTGATATTTATGTACTTTTCTATATACGAGTATGTAGATACATTTTTCACAAAAATGTTCCTTTGTTCTTCTTTATACAATTTGTCCTTTTTGATATAATTTGTTGGCGGTAACGTAAAGCAAAAGTAATTTAATCAATTTGTTTTAGAGTGTCATGTAGGTATATACATATAAGCAATCATTTTAATTCTCGGGGGGTAGTAACGCGTGCCCGGAATAGGACAGATAGTTAAAACCAACAGCACTCATACTAACATACATATGCTAACCGGACTAAAATTAATAACACGAACAGATATTAACAGTCCTATCCCTAGAGTACAGTCCTATCCCTACAGTAGTACAAATAGATTGCCGATTTCATAGATGGTACCGGCTACTCAAGGTTGTTGTCTGAGCATTTATAACTCTTTTCACAATACCAAGAAAAACTAGCCAACTCAGTATTCTGGCAATATCATCACCTGTTTTATAAGTTGGTAGTCTACGTACATTGAAAACAGATGAAAGTAAGCTTAAACCCTTATCATATAATGACGTAGAGTATAATTCAGCGACCGCATCAAACGACTGAGGTATCTATAGCAATACGGAGCTCGCTCGGGTTAAATATTTAGAGGAAACGAGTTCGAAAGGGCAGAGGTATGTGACCGGTGATAGATGTGCCGCGTCCCCTGACTGATTCTGTGTCGTCGACTCTTAGTTAAAGGATCATTGTTGTCCAAAGATTGATGATAGGCTAATCGTCGCTTGATAAAGGCCAGTGGTCTGTTCGTCCGCTGCCGGTTCTAATGAATGGATACAATCTTGTGTTAGATTGAACCTTAAGAGGATTACACGGGAAAGAGATGTTTTAGAATGTGTTGTGCGCACGTAAAACGGATTTGGGAGGCCTTGAATCGACTTAATTTATTATGTTCCATGATGAATAAACATTGTGAATGGTAATGATTACAAGAATTAATGAACATTTGAACATGAACATAATCAAACGTGATAATTATAAAGAAACGAAAAGTTTATAATAAATACAAAATTGTTGTGAATAACATTGAATATACCAGTACTCGTTTATTAATATATCAGTTTGTGTTTTATAACAGATTAATTTTCTGATATGAATAATTATAGACCTATCATACATATGTATTAAGAATATTATTAGAATTTTGTTTACCTATGTGGGTATATTTTGACAACAAATATGCACGCACGTGAATGTCTACCGCTATCAAAATAAAAGTCGTTAACACATTGAAAGGATCCACAAACAGTTAAATTGGACATGAGCAAACAACAGACAAATCATAACAAGTCTCTATGGATCGCGATATAGTATATAAAGTCCCCTATAATGTAACGTGACGTCATTACAAAATATTTTTTTCTTCTCCTTTCGTGATTTGATTTTAGGTAGCAGTTCAAAGGAATGTCAAACCACAATTCGGTCAACGGTTTGAAGATAAAATTTGAAAGTGATAGATAGTCTTAGACTTAGGTGTTTCCAATTTAATTACTAGGATAGAAGAGCTTCTGTAGAGGATACCAGATGGAATTTGGTCTTACTTAGGTCTTAGAGCAAGTACATATATACACAGCTTTATTTTGAATGGTTTGTTAATTTTAATTATCCATTAAACTTACCTTAAACTT
The DNA here is from genome assembly GCA_018245595.1 of Microceris scylla. NCBI lineage: Eukaryota > Metazoa > Arthropoda > Insecta > Lepidoptera > Hesperiidae > Microceris > Microceris scylla. The sequence continues at coordinate 2,305 of DWDT01001955.1, read as the reverse complement.
ACCCATGGCAAAGCTGTATTTTTGTTATATTTAAGTCATGTATCTTAATATATATATTTTTTCTGTGCGTGTGTATGTAATTGAACTCATGAACGGCTGGACCGATTTGAAGGATATTTTGTGCGTGTTCTCAGGTGGATTCGAGAATGGTTTAGATGTACAATTGGATACGATAGAAGACGGTTTGTTAGTTAAAAATCGGTAATTTTGTTTAGGAGTCGGAACTTCGGATCTCTCTCAGCAGGTGGCGTTCATGGTAACTATAGTAACGGACGTGTAATAACACGTGCGTTATTATAGTTACCATGAACGCAATAGAAATGGACGTCCGGCAACGGCCGATATAGTAACGGACGTGTAATAACACGTCCGTTACTATAGTTAAGAATTTAGTCAAGTTTTGAACACAATACTCATTTCTTCCGTCCAGTTGTGTGGAGTTAATTACATTTCAAATAGTTTTTCGTTACATTGTAGCGAGTCGAGGACTTATTTTGTAAATTTTTGAAGCTATAATTGACAGGGTACATTTACTGAAAATAATTCTGCGGCGAAAATAATAGGTGACGCTGCAGTCGATGACGAGATATCCAAAAATGATGACTGAACCGTAGATTTGTTATCTACGTCATTTTTAAAGGAGTCAAAAATTTATATTGGTGTAGATGTAATAGTTTGTTAAATACATCCGTCTATAAGTGTACATAGGTTTCAATATTAACCTATGTGCTCATGCACATATTAATGTAAGTATAGACGAGGTAATAATTTAATGTATGTGATAATTTAATGTCGCTGATTAATAAACTTTCCATGTTTGGCCTAACTTACTCGTATCTTATAAGTATTTTTAAAATGTGCCATGTCGTTGGGACCAAGAGCTCTATGGCCAATAATTCATCCTCTGCAATGGATTATTTACTCTACAGGATTAAAAATACGCATTACAGCACGCAGAAACTAACTTGGCACTTGCGCGGTATGCGCTCCGACCTTCGCTATCTTACTCCGTCAACCAACGCCTACCGCTCTGACCTTAGACGCGACAGTACCCGCTATTACGTGATATCGTGAGGTGCCTAATTGATTTCTGCGAGTTATACTTACTTATTCAATTGCGACTGGTAGACGGAGTACTGCTCTGGGTGGGCTTGGGAATCGAGTGGTGAAGGCCTCAGGGCACTCGTGTTCTGTACTAATAATTCTTCTGAGCTTGTCCGTTATTAAAAGTATTACGGTCGCAAAAAGACCAAGACCGTTTTTTCTTGGATTTAGTTTATACTTTACAATACATTGTAATTGAAATGACATCAAAATTGTTTATTTTTAGAATATCCTTTTAAAGTATGGATTATTATTGTGTTATTATTTGTACTGTATTATTTGTATTGTATACAATTGATTACATCGTATCGTTTCTCAATTTAATATTCTTTAAACAATCAGACTCTAGTTCACTAGTATCCTTTGCGGTGCTGAAATTATGTAAATTTATTTCGTGCTATGGCGAAATATAGGTATACCGCAAAACCGGGTACCATTCACTACTGAATTTATAATAACATTCGCGAATACTTCCGCGGATGAAATTTTTAATGAGATAGCGAGAATGGTACCTACCAATTTAAGCACGAAGACTCGAAATAGAGTCCCGAAATTACATTCAGGAATTAATTAGGGAACAACCATCATTGAAACTTTGGGATTGTCGCCACCTGGCATTCGTAACACAAAACAATGCCTCTGTACAAAAGCGTTGAAATTATCTCAGTCGGAAATTATTCCATGTTTCATAAATTATACATCCATCGAATATTAATTTTCTGCTGTCGATGAAATCGCTTACCTCCCCGTATTAAGCATTGAATCCATTCGTACGGATGAAGTTTTCAGCGTGTTTTATAGATAACATTTCTATGATGTTGGAAGACAATCGACAAAGTATTAATATTTCTGTATTATTACTTCCGAAACGAACTTGCTAAATTGTCAAATAAATGTTTCGATCAAAGCTTTTCAATTCAGTTCGTCGAAGAATAGAACACAATATAACAGTTAAGTATTCAGATATTACCTCAAATTGTACTTATCTTTACACAGAATTAGAATGCTATTTTCTTTTAGAGTTCTTTAATGTTAAAAGTACAGTCAACAACAGTTTCAATTACTAAGAAGAGTTTGGGACAAAAGGACTCCTAAGTGTTTATATTTTAGTCACTTTAGACTTTTTTATTACAGTCGTTAATATTATTAACTAATTATTAATTATTATTATTATTATTATAATTATTATAATTATTAATTA
>DWDT01001954.1:0-14645 GCA_018245595.1 Microceris scylla | reverse complement strand
GGTTTCCTCACCATGTTTTCCTTCACCGTTAACAAGTAATATTTAAATTTAAAACGCACTTTTGTAAAAAGGTGCACGCCATGGATTTGAACTCAGCACCCCCAGAGTGAGGGGCTGGATTCTTAACCACTAGGCTATCACTGCTTAGATGTGTACCTACCTTATGTGAATTTCCTCAGATCTAGCTGTAGTTACTATATGTAGCTGTGTTTTCAAATCCTAATAATGTACAAAGGTTAACTACGCTTTGGATTCAAATAAAGTGAAGAAACATGTTTTTAATTACAGGAATGGGGAGCAAGTCCTCTGCTACACACCCCCACGCCTGCCAACATTACGCCTGGTGGTACGCAACTGAAAAGCAACACGCCAAAGTAAGTGATAGATTCTAATAAAATATTATGAAGTTAGAGTTGCCATCAGTTTTGTATTTCATCATGGGTGATACTTTCCCCAACTGGGAGACTCTCAGATTGTACTTCATTGATTGTAAATGATTGGTGATGATTTATATGTATATGTCAGAAGTTCTGACGTTTAACGGTTCTGACTCAGAACCGTTAAGCTTCATGATCTTTGACAAGGTAGTCATGTTTATTGAAGCGATGTTATTTAGTGCTGTATTTTATGTACAATCGCCACCACCAGTTAGTCACCAGTGTAAGGTGTGACTGTGTCTATTTATTAATCCTGGAATTGAATTTTGTCTTTGGTTTATAGTATGCAGTGAATATGAGTTATTTTGTAGTTAATTAGATAAGCTCAAATTTATACTTACTTAGACAAGAGTAATAGTTAATTATCATCAGAATTTTTAATAACATTTTATAATTAGTTACATTTACACAAATATTCAAAATGTATGTTGCTATTTTCAGAACACCCACTCCTTTCAAAATTGCTATGGCGGAAATCGGCAAGAAGTCCGGTTTAAAGTACGAGCCGTCTAGTCCGGGGCTCCTAGTGGAGGATATAACCGAAATGATCCAACGGGAGGAGAATACCGATAGTACGGTGCAACTGAATGACTCCATGCTGTCTTCCACTGCCGACCAGGAAAATATGCAACAGGTGACACGACTTTATTATGATGAGATGGTGTTTTACGAAATATTGCTGAAATTTTATATCATACGATCATAATATTTACTTAGTACTACGTATTTACGCCGGCTCCTAGGCGGGGGAGGCTCCCCGGCTGCCATCGAGTGCCAAATATCACTATCCTTAAAAATGTAACGCGCTTCATAATTCTGTCGATGCATAGTTTAGAGATAAGAGGCATAGTAGGTAAGAGGTCGCGCGACTCCCCAGGGCGGCAACGACTCGGGCATCGGCAGCGGCGGGCGGCGCGGCAAGGAGAACAGCGCGCCGGCCGCGTGCCGCGCGCGCAAGGCGCTGGCGGCCGCGTGGGCCGCGTGGCCGGGCCGCGCGCCGCTCACCAGCACGCCGCGCGCGCACGACGTCGCGCTCGAGACGCCGGTAACGCCGCCGCGCGCCTTCATTATATATACACCAACACCTCTATTTATTCACCACGAGCGTAAAAAATCTAATCAAACAAATAATATCTTGGGGCGTTACTGCATACGATCATCTAATCTCAAAGTAGGCCTCAGAGGAGCTTCTGTTATGACTAATAGGGGATACCTAAACTATTGAGACTTATGTATGTGTATACATATATTTATGCATATACTTTTTATACATAGACTCAGTACAAAACCCTTCAGTTTATCGTACAAATATTTATTCTAGATGAGAATCGAAAGTACGACCCCCGCACGGCAATCAGGTTCGTTAATCACTACACCGATTGGCCAGTCCAAAATCTATATAAAAATACCAGCTGTGTCCTGCGACTTCGTTCGCATGAGACTCAAAACTTTTTCTAATATTAAAGTAGCCTAAGTTACACCTTATTACATAAGCTATCTGTCAGTGAAAATCCCGTCAAAATAGGTTCAACCGTTCCAAAAGATTAGCCGGAACATACAGACAGACAAATATATATTTTAGTATATCTACCATGTATACAATATACAAATATGCATTTAGTAAAAAGCGGTTATTTTAAATTTAAAAACAGGCACTTCAATTTTATTTATTTGTATAGATAAATTTATTAGTGTACATGTATAAGTATGCCTATGCCTACTAAATTTAAATAGAAGTATACATAATATGCCATTTTTACGGGTTGTAGAAACTAATTACAAATACATATATCATTCTTTTCGTTTCAAGCATTTGTTACATACCAAAAATAATAAAACAGGTTTATCGGACCGAAATAGGACGTATAACATTTTATAAAAGGTCTTTTTTACAGATTATAAAATGTCTTTTTACAGAGCAAAACGTTAGCCGGCGACAGTTCAGTTCTTTTCTCCCCGCCGTCGATAGTAAAACATTCCCTGCTGGAGGAATCGACAAGCCTCCACAGCTTGATGAGCGCCGAGAACACGCCGGAGAACATAAAATACGAAGATCTCGACATTGAGACGGTCATCAGTGAGAAAACTAAGGTACAACACGGGTCCACGCTCCCTACCAATCCTGAACCTAACACCTTACATCCTGATCTAATCATGTACGACAATATATATCGAGGTAACGATCAATTCGAGTCGAACCCGAACGTTTTCAAGGACATAACGAACGTCGAATCGCCTAGAAGTTTCGCCAGGTTGAACGCCGACAGGCTACGTACTATTACGAGCATGAACGAGCTGTCGTGCGAGAATACTAGTAATCTTATAGCGCCCAAACAAGTCCTGGCGAACGCGTTGGCCGATCACATTTACAAGGTGACCAATCAGAAACCGTCTACTTCGCGTATTGATGAAATTTTATCCAATAAAATTATGACCACGACAGTTAAAAGCAATGAATATACGCAGAAGGAGAACCAATGGTGGCCGACCGAGAACAGGGATACGGGCCAAAGCGACGATATATTTAATAGCGATTATTATAACATATATTTCAATAATACGTAGAATGTACTTTAAAAGGCGGATTTATAAGAATATCTCGGAATAATTATTTATTCTCGTTGTACCTATTCGATTAGCAAGAATAGATGCGATAATTTATTACCTAGGTAGGTAGGTACATACGTTTCGAAAGTCAGCTATTGAGTTAGTAAACTTTACCGAAATACGTACTTCTGATTACGACTTGAACTTTTTATAATGAGTCAGTGACATTGTTTTTTTCAAATTGTACTAAACTTTTAATATACATATGTATTAAAATAATTCCATTTATGACATTTTTTTTTATGATGATCGTAATTAAGTTGGTAACTCATTGATGAGACCTGATACACAATATTTAAAATAGGCTTAAAATACTTAAAAAGTGACTGTGAGTAACTTAAAGTACAATAGTGATGTAAAATAAGTTATTCAGTATAGAAATACTTCAATTATGCTCCTCGATGTTACGTTTTGTTAGCGGTGATGAAAAAATTATTTAAAACTCGTTAATAATTCATTTGTATTAAGAATAGATCTTTAAACTAAAACATATGGAATAGTTTGTAGGCATTTAATATAAATAATAAGCGCACCAAACATTTTTTTTAAATAACGAAGGTATAAAGTAGGCTACCAAAGATGAAATCTTCATCAAATGAATATCGCGTTGAATTAATATATTATTAGTGTTTAGGTTAGAATTAACGGTTTTTTGAATAATGAAGAAATTATACCTCAAGTTTACCATGCACCAAATTTTTTTAGTGTTACTAGGATTAAAATTCGAATTTTAAGATTTTTTTTCAAGTATTAATTTATAGGTTGTAGGAAAAGACTTCGTTTTTTACGTTCGGTAATAAAAACCAGGCGCGGAGCGAAGACGAATATAAACCTATTGATTGCGGTGACTAATTGGGCTGTATGATTAAAAACTCAAGCCAAAAAATCGAGTGAAAAAAAAACTAACTATTCCTTGTTTCGTTAGGTTCCCTTTATCCTATCCTCGTATTTATTTATTATAGAAGTCTATTAGTAGTATTTCGCTTTGTAATTTTGCCTGTAAAATTATTAATATTTTTTTCTTAATTTACCCGATTCAAGTCGCTGTCGCGTTGTGTAATGTAATTACGGAATTATTTATTATTTCTATCACTTTTTTTGTTAAAATATTAACAATTTTAATATATCGGCAGCTGTACTTAAGAGTACTTTGTTTGAAATAAATAAATGACATTACCTTTAACCCTTTTTCCCGTCATTTTGAAACCTTACCCCGCCACGTCCGATCCTATACAATATTGACAGGCCAGTGTTGTTCTACTTTATTTTTTCTTTTTTCTAATGTTTAAAAACGTATTTATTTTCCTTGTTGAAACGATTGTTTTTTTTTTGTTTTGTTACTATTTATGTTTTTTATAAATTGTTTAATTTATTCTGTAGCAGTAGTCTTTTGTATGAGGCAACATTCTGTGGACTTTTATTTTTTATTTTGTCTTTATTTTCGTATTGTTTTGTAGTTTAGTCACTGTCAATATTGTTTGTGTTCCCCAATATCCAAATGGTTTCCGATGTCATTTTTTATTTCAATAAATGTATTTTATATACTATTATGTTTGTTTCCTTCTTAGTTTGTAAGTTATCTATTTGTGAATAGTAGATGTTAATGTCCTCGTGGATATTGTTAATCTGATAATCTGTGAATTAGTTACTTTCTTGTGTAGGATGACAGTTCTTTTAGGGACGCTAGTCCTTCATCTGCTGCACGAGCAAATAAGTATACACTGGACAATATGTTGTAGAAGTAGTAAGATCTACTTATATCAACATATGATCATGCCTGTATTTCCTGGAGGGGGAGTGTAATATCCCCGCTCTACCAGATATGACATAATATGTTCCATGGTATCTGGTGTGAGCCTATTGCCATACACGGAACATAAATTTAGACTCTGTGCTACTTCTGGAAGTTCCAATTTAGAAAAACCTAATAATGCTTTCCCTGGTCCTGTCTACGAATATGGAATCTAGGACCTTTTATATAGCAGTCGCTCTTGCAGCCACAACACTAAGGAGGCAGTAAAACTTAATGTTACGAAGTATAACATTTTTTGACTGATAAACAGGTCTTATTAGAAAACATTATTTGTTATGATTCATATGATAATTATGTCTTCCATTAATCCCCACTGACACACTGACAGTATTATATATAGTAAATACATACAGTAATTATAGGGTAACTATTTAATTACAACATAGTAACTATTTAATTACAACATTTGTTTATGTAAAGTGAAATCTGCCTAAAACTACTTTCATTATAGAAATATACTTTTAAACCTATAACAGTTGCAAAGTAATAACACTTTAGCAAAAAGGTAACTTTTATGACTCACTATATCTTATTTGGAATTAACTTTAAAAATATTTGAATATGACTCGTCGGTTTATCAAGTTTAGTGAAGTACTATATCATCAGTGGACATAGCCGAGTACAAGAATGTACGTTTAAATTTGTGCTACTTTCTAAAACATAAGTACCGAAACCCTACCATTGCATATGCTGTCCATACGCACTTTTTTGATTAATAAAGACTTTCTATATCATTATATCAGTGTGATATACCTAACCTAACTTAATGCAGCTATAAAAAATATTTGTGCCCTTACAAAACTAAATGAATTGCAATAAATACTCGTCATCAGATAATGCATATGCATATTAGACAATATGCTGTTGCCGTCTGTTTCTACCAATCACTACTGGGAATTATCCAAGACAAGAGTGAATAGGCACTTTCTAGGCAAGCGTACGTCCTAGGCTACATCGCGCTACTTAAACGCAAATCTTTTTCTATGAAAAAAACTAGAACTATGAAAGTACATTAATTTGATAATGGAGCACAAATGGAATCTGTGAATTATAACAAAATGGATTCCGGTTAGCTATGCACTGGCTAATATTCACAAACATTGTAATGTCTTTATATTACTTCATTACTATTATTACATCCAAACGTTTGTAAGTGGCTTTTATTTGAATTAAAATTATGGCATAATAATCTCCACTAATATTGTACATAGATACCTAGAAGATCGGACGAGCCACTGGTGTTGAAGAAGTCGGCGGTCAGATCGATCAAGTTTGACCAAGAGCCGGCTGATGCCAACGTCGAAAAGCCGTCTTTTATACTGGTTGGTGTTTATTTTTGTTATCTATACATATTATATTTAGGTATTATTCGACTATATTGTTAGTATATAAGAATATTTGAGTGAGGGTACAGGAGGAGGAGGGGGTGGGGGGGATTAATAATATTTTAATTTAATGTCTTAATTTTTTCAATTATAAGCCGTTCTTTTTAAACCGCATGAAATCACCACTTAATAGATTGTAGTTTACGTCTTATGTTATTACGGTTGAATTTTTTTTTTAAATTTCTGAATAATCCAGAGTAAATTTTTTTTGTGGAAGTTTTTTATGTGGCAGAAACTCGGTAGGTCTTCAAGGACAGAGATATTTGGTACTTCGTGCTCTCTGCTTACCTCTCAGATACCTGACGTGATGATATAATAATAAAAATAATTTCGTTTTGTAGAAGAATAAAAGTAAAAATGTAGCACATACATGTAAAGAAGATTAATGTTAGGTTGTGTGTTGTGGTTGAACTATATGTATTTGTTATTTTCATTTCAGAGTGACTCCAGATGGGAGACATTCGCGTGCGGCCGAACGCAAGACCAGCTGGACCTGACGCTGTTAGCGCACCAGTATCTAAGAAAAACTGCGCTGAAGCCGAGATCGCTCAACTTTTAATTATAATTATGTGTATTAAGAGAAATTTTATAGTTTTTCTAAGCTTTATAATTTTACATCATCTGGTAATGATTGCTTTATGGTTTGTTATAATTATGTTACTTTAAAAGTTTTAATCTATGTACATAGACGCTTCTGCGTGTTAGGACTTAAGTTTGTATTTATATTTATAAAGTAAGATTAAATTAAGGATATTAAAATATGAAATACTTTATTTAGATTATGGTAAGTTAACACTTAGTGACAGATCTTTTAATATTTATGAGGCAATTTAATATATGTGTGTGTAAATATATAATGTGTGTAATATAAGCTGTATGCCGCGGGTAGACAGTAATAATAAGCCAGTGAGGTGGCGGCCTCCGCTGAGTGAACACGTGTTGCTTGCATTGAAACTTATAACAGATTAATTTATACATTTTTTAACTTCCATATGTTGGCATTAAAATGTACATCCGGTGATATGGCAACTATCATATTATTTCTATTATATTCATTGTAATATGGGATAGTTGAATTTTATTTATATTTCACCATATATGAGAATGAAACGGATTCTTTTAGATGTACACTTGTAGTGTTTTGTTAGAAAGGAGTTCGTGTATTTTATTTTAATTTCATGTAAAATATATATACAAAATATTTATGTACGTTGAACATTTTCCATGTAGCTCACGCGTCAAAATATTATAAGCTAATAATTAGCTTCTAAATGTTGTGTAGCAATTGTAGGATTGTTTAATTTTTTTCAATATTTCGAAGATTTTTCTAGAAAATCGTTTTATTAGTTGTGTCTCGTAGTCTGTAGTAGTCAATGTAATATTTATTTTATACCTCGTACATTTCTGCAATGTTTTTGACTGCATGTTAATAGACAGTTTGTCCTTAATTGATTTTAAAGTTCAATAATCTCTGTTATAAAAACCTGTGTGTGTAAGTAGTATTATGGTTTGCCGTTTTAAACTGAAATTGAAGGGAAATTTTGGTTGTAAATTGAATTTGAAACAATATAGAACGATATAACTGTCTGTTTATTTATAGTTTCGATATTTATGTATCTAATTTTATAGGGTTTTATGTATATCTTTTGCCAGCAAAAATGTTATATTCTGTAAAAATATCAAATCGAATAGATACGTATCATTTAGGCTGTAGCATTTTGGATGTGATATTTACAGCTTAGTGATTTGTTGCGATGAATAATGAAATTAACGTTTTATATAGAGTCATATCAGCGTTCCAATGTAGAGTTATACCAGTGGACTCCTCGTTTTTGCAAGTTAAAAAGTGTCAAGTAATACTATTACGCATTATCTGTATCGATATTTCACCCAATATTTTTAACAGTCAAACGCACAGGAGTCTATACTTATGAGCATGTAAAACACAAAAAATTTTTCGACTAAGTTCACCAGCCTAGTCCTAGTCCTCTCTACATAGTAGAGACGGTCAGATACTTGAAGTGGCATCGTTATAGGATATATTTTAACTTCTTATAACTTTATTGTGTTGGCTTCTATAATCCTTTTTGTTGTCATGTTGTCAAAATTTTAATTTTCGCTTATTGAAAAGAAATAGATAAGTTATATTTTTTTTGGTGTGAATGTACAGTATATCTAAATATTTATGTCTGTACATATAAAATAGGAGAGTTCTTAAAATAATAGAAATTTCTCATTGAAAACAGTACAAACTATTCTATATGTAGATATAAGGTTTTATTGCAGTGTGGATTATATTTTTCTGGTGTAAGTACAATCTATTTCATATCAGGAATGTTGTCTTTTATGGCGGGTAGTAATAGTAAGTTATCTATTGAATCGGTAGAAGGATGCTCGAAGGTTGCTCTAAAATATCTTGATTGATTTCAATGAATTACTTTTTCTGTAGAGTTTGAAGTTTTTCGTAAATAGTTTTAGGTTAACGGTAATTAAATAATTCAGTCCAAATTTATTGCAGCTACAAACTAGTCAATAGTTTGCCTTCCAAGTCACATAGTCAACACTTTATGGTCAATATTACATATAAGTAAAAATTTCTTGCACTGAAGAGGAAAAATTGGACTGAAGGCTGACTGAATAAATGATTCACCGATTTGTGTATGTTACTATAATGAAACAAGGTTGTTTTTGAAATGTTTAACTTCTTAAATTAGCAGTTGTTTTGTGCATGTTTAAAAAAATACAAGCTAATCGAAATTGACTGCCTCGTTGGTCGAATGGTTGCAAGCGCGACTGCCGATAGGGAGGTCCTGAATTTGAATCCTGCGTCGGTTATTATTAGATTTTGCTAATTTCAAATTTTTAGTACTGACTCGGAGTCTGGAAATGTTCCCAGTGTATGGATATTGGCTCACCGCCTATTCCATGGGACTTAAACGTAACTGGTGGCTCGTGGCAGTGTACTGCACTCCTCTGCCTACCCCTTCGGGGATTATAGGCGTAATGTTATAAGCTAATTGAAAACCTAATCCTTTTTGAAGTCTGTTAAAAAGAGAAATTGCACATTCAATGACAACTTTGTATGTTCTGTTTACCCTTGTAAAAATTGAGGGGTGATGATGTTTAACTGTTTTAATACATATTGTATGTAGAATTTGAAATTTATGGTTCTTGTATGTGAATAGTTAAGTTAATGTTAGATGTAAGTCGCAATATTTATAGATACATATAGAACAGTTATTTTAATTTTAATGAGTGATATCTTTTGGAGTGTGTTGTGCATACATTTGATTGTTGATTTATATAAATTATTCCTTTTTATACCTTGTCTCTTGTTTTTGTTTGTGGAATTGTGTTTCGCCTAATATAGAATTTGTCTTTTTGCATCTATAATATATATAAAAATAAATGTATTGGTGTGTAAGTTAAGTAAAGTATTATGTATTTTTATTATCCGAGCTGTATTAAACAGGTTCAAATTATGTTACACAGGATTATACATATTGTTTCATATTTCTTACGGTATTAACTATAGCTGTTTTGTGTAGTTCCTTTGTGATTGGTTTGCTGTAGTTTTTTTAAATCATTAACACATTAAAATTCTAGTGTTTACCTAATTTATTTAATTTTTTACTACGCGACTTTTTTTTATAGTATTTTAGTTTCGATGTAACTTCTAACTGTGATTTAGACCGCGTCCTGTATCATCATCGTTAGCCTCTAGATGTCCACTGCTGGACAAAGGCCTCCCCTAATCGGCGCCACTCCTTCCGGTCCTGGGCCTTCCGAATCCAGGAGCTTCCCACTGTCTTCTTCAGGTCGTCAGACCATCTGGGAGGAGGGCGACTTACGCACCTTTTACCGAGACGTGGTCGCCACTCGATGATCTGTATACAAGAACCATTTTACCTATGATTTGTTTTGTTGACTAAACTCAACCGCCTGGACGTTTTTTAGTTTGTTTAAATACACGTATTTATGTTTTTCTAGGCACGGCAATCTTGTAAACGAAAATATATATTTATACGTAAGATTTAATATTGATATATATTGTCATATTTCTCACTAAAATGTTTCCACATTTCTTTCCTTTCTAACAATCGTATTGGCACATGTACATATGTATATTGTACATTATTTCAAAAAATACACTTGATGTACATAGGTACTGAAATTTCAGTTAAATTTTTAGTACATTTTATTTACTGAATGTGTTGATAACAAACGTTTGGAAAAAATAATATAGTCTTAATCACCTGTTAGGATATATGTACATATAAGTATGTGAACGAATATTGCCGTGTCTTGGAACTGTTAGAATGCAATTGTACTAATATAGTCTAAGATAACGGTTTTAAAATGAGACAAAAAATTTGTATATTTAATTTTATGTAATATATTGTGTATGTAAATAGTTATTTGTAAGAGGGTTTTTGAAGTGGAAATAAAGGCATAAAAATAACCTTGAATTTTATTATCGTCATTGTTTTTGATGGGCTCTGTTATATCTGTACAGCCTTCAAGAATTCGTACTTTACATATGTATACTTTTGTTCTTAGTGGAAGCAAACAGATAATTTCTGATTCAGCAGTTAGTAATCTAGACCTTGACCAATGTACCAATGTAGTTTAGAATTAAACCACTTTGTTTCCGGGGATAAATATGTCTTGCTAGAGATAGAGAAAGACGTGCTGATTCACATAGAGACAACAGGTGTTACAATTATTTGGGCTAAACTATCAATATTTTTATTCCTGAATGCCTAATTGGTCGAATGGTTGCAAGCGCGACCACTGATCGAGAGTGCCTGGTTTCGATTCCGAGGTCGGGTACTACTGGATTTTTTTATCTTGGAATTTCCAGTAGTGGCTCGGAAAGTAGATGTGCGCCTGGTGTATCGCAATGAGCTCACCATAATATCTTCCATAGTGGTTTGTAAACAATTGGCGGAAAAGTTGGAATGTATTATACTCCTCTGCCTACCTCTTCCGGGATTATAGGCGTCAAAATACGTTTCTACGTATGTTTGCTACGATCAGTATACATTCAATATTGATTCGATAAGACAGATAATTTTACATAGGTACATATTATGTAGTCAATAAACTTGACCTCAGCTGTAGGTTAATCGACGTAATATTTTGCAACTGAATTATTAATTGATAAGCTTAGCTATTCATTTCTGAAGTTATTCTCTTTACATTTTCACTTTTTTAAGGAGAAAAACGTAACATCCCGCCTGTAATTCCCGAAGGGGTAGGCAGAAAAGTGTAGAATCACCCCGCGATTCACCAGTTACGTTTAAGTCCCACAATGGAATAGGCGGTGAGCCTATTTCCATATTTAAGAAGAAAGGAGATGGTAACTAAACATGTTCCTGTGTATTAGATCTATCATCACAGAAAATCTGCCTAATAGATCATTTAAAGTGTGCGAATACCATTGATTAGCGGTGGTAATGAGAAGTAGTGTGGTTTCTCAACTGGATACGGGATAAAATATATTACGTTATTATTACGTCTGAAAAGAACAAAAGCCCGAAAACAAAGCTAGCAACTACACATGAGATATTCTCACAGCAATAAATTCCTTATCAGGTTATTCCCTCATAACGTAGGCTTAATTAAACGCAGATAACAGGCGCTGCTGTTTTCAGATGACGTACATATTTTTGGGACGACCGCATCAAAGGGGAATAACTGGTTGCGTGCATCATCCCTGGAGCCAGAAAAGTCCCGGAGATTTGTTAGTTTGTATAAATACGATGTTTCTTTTCTTCAGTGTTACTTAGCAATTTGCATTCCAAAGGAACACATCTAACGAGACTGCTCCTAACCGAAAAAAAAAATTTAAAACGTAAGGTTTAATCCCATCTGTCAGTTTATCTGTATTATAATCCATAGATCGCTCTGAACCGGCGGGAATGTTTTAAAATCTCTTTATATATTGACGTAACTGTTTTACATTTTTTGTACGAAGTCTTATAGTGTATCTAACCGTGAAGTTAAATGTGTGATGTTTATTAAACCTTTTTACTTTTAAATGTATATATTCAGTGTTTTATTCGGTTACAGACATCATGCAGTTCTTGTATATCTTTGCCGGTGTTCTCCTCGCTGTTGCTGCTCAACAGCACGAATTGGACCAAGAAGTATACGAGAGGTACGATCAAAGTATCTAATCAATATTTAGTGAAACATCAGTTTTACGCCTGTATTCATTCAGCTATCTATTCTCACAAATACTTAAAAATTATATCTAATGTTTTATTACTTGTAGCTACCCAGTGTGGTACGTTGGACAGAGACAGCGGCGCGACGTCACGCTCGACCACAAGACTGGCAACGGTCGTGTGTTCGGCACTCTCGGTCAGAACGACAACGGGCTCTTTGTAAGTTACATTAATATTGCTTGTTTCTTAATCCTCTTTTAATGTCACAATAGAATGCGCATAGCAGTGAAAGCGCATTGTTATTAAATTGTAAATAGTTGTTACATTCTATAATGATTATTTACAAATCAACTGAGTGTAAAGCACACGAATAGTTATTTCGTAATGGGGTTTTGTCGAATCGTATAGAAATTAATTCTAACATTACCATTCAATGTAATGTCTTTTAATCCGACATTATTTATCACTAATGGGACTAGTATACAGCCATACATAATATCTATATACCTAAATACGAATAAATTTTATTTTTTGTAGGTACATAAGAATGTATTCATTCACCGTAGTTGACAAATAATACAAGTGAAATTAATTTCATTCACAACTAATACCTCTGGTATCTAGAATTTTGGTTAAGTTTAATAATATTTAGGAGCTTTGGAAAGTGTGTTAACGCTATTAACTGGCCGTTCCTCCAACGACAATAATACTTATTTAATGATACAATTGTATGACTTATATACTATTGAAGTATCAAGGTTAATTCCTCCATTTACATCCCCAATTCCCACAAATCTTACAAAAGCTTAATTAATGTGTTTGGTAGTGAAAATCCGAACAGGCACAGCTTGTACAGAGGTTGCTTATTACGAAACACATCGGGGCGACCCAATTGGCGCTAACATCCCTGATTGGATCAACTGGGGCATTTCGGCGAAGTTGAGACAACTAGATAACTAACGAGCTTACCGTTTAGGGGGATGAATAATATACAGTTTTTACATAATTGTTCGATAGGGCCGAGGCGGGTATGAACACAATTTCTTCAATGACAATCGCGGCAAGTTGGACGGACAAGTGCACGGCACGCGCGTGCTCGGTCCCTACGGCGATTCTTCCCACCTCGGCGGCGGCTTGAACTGGCAAAACTCCAACGCTGCAGCATCCCTCGACGTCAGCAAGATGATCCATGGACCTTCTTCCGTAAGTAAATCTATGTTATTGAATAGAATTTAACAGTGTGATGTTTCAATGTAATTTTCAATAGTTCAATATACACTCTTATGTTCCAAAGTGAGAATTTACTACTATCTTTGCCTTTCGTTATATAGTCTGCTTGTGTTTCTTTGACATCAACTTGAATTGTGATCATTGTAATCTTATAGAATACAATTCTTAAGGAATATAAAAGCATGTATTACCTAATACAGTTTCAAGCTGGTGCCGGTGGTAAATGGCCTGTGGGGAAGAACGGAGACTTCTCTCTTCAGGGGACCTATGGCAAGATGTCGGGAATGCGTCCCAACTACGGAGCGATGGGCAACTTCAACTACCGTTGGTGATCTGTCAGAAATAGAATATGATAATGTATTTTATGTGCCATTACTTGTATTATTATTTATTGTGAATCGATGACTGAACTTTATGTACTTATCTCTGTAAATAAATGTAATTATTTTAATACAAATATTCTATTTTTTATCATTTATCTTACATTTAATAACTACAATTCTTGCTTAATACAACATGTTGTATGTACGTAGGTACATCCGACATGCCCATATACGTAGTGTATGATTTGCCATTTTATATTCGGGCCTTCTTAATTCCTTGTTTCAATAATATGAGATCTCAACATGAACAATAAATACAACAAAACTTAGGTGCAACTAGCAACAACAATTTCATTATAACAATTGTTGTTAATCACAAAAAATGTAAGCTGAATACAAAATGAAATAAGCTGGTTTACCTACATCACGCAGTAAGTACCTACCAGTATATGAAAAGAGTAGGTAATTCTTCGGAACAATTAATATTAAATTACCATACCAATTAAAAGATAATGTTGACAGATGCAGTGACTTCGACAATCGACAATCCATTCGTAGCCTGAAAGTTCTTATATACTCAAAAAAGTTTTGTTTGAGGTCACCTTCATTCGTAGGTAGGTACTGTTACGTTTACCACAATCTACATTTTTTACAATACCTCGTATACCTAAATGAAG
>DWDT01001953.1:0-14649 GCA_018245595.1 Microceris scylla | reverse complement strand
AAACTATTCAACATACAGATACGAAGAGACCGCTACACACGACATGATGTTCAGATACTTTGTATATTCTCATCAAGTTTAAGAGCTTCCCAGGACAGCCCGCCTTTTTGAGTACTATCCAGAGAGCACCGCGCGGTATTCTGTCAAAAGCTTTAAAAATAAATAAATTAAAGTCTGTAAATTCGGCTTTGCTAGCCACATAAGAGCGTATCATAAAACCAATATAGTTTGGCCAACGGAGTTTGTTTGACATGCACGAGGTCGCCGTCACCGAAAACGGTGCGGATCATTCATTCATTCATTCATTCATATTCTCATAGTTTCGTGGATTTTTAAAATCTTAATTATAACAAATAACTCGACACCTAACGTATATTTTGTATTTTTGATATATTTCGAGTCATACTTTCCAAGCCCATGAATATTAGGTATATATTGGCTTTTTAATAATATAAGCGAATTATATTTGTCATCTTTGACGATGAAAAGACAGCTAGTTCAATATGTATCATCTACGTACCTTCATCTTCTTATGGGGATCATCTATCCTCCTTCTAGTATCTTCTAACTATTATCATATGTGCCAAATAACAAACGCAAGTTTTTATCTCCATAGCGGTCCAAAACGAGCGCCAGCCGAGGAACACGGCGACCATCAGACCAGAAGCTCTCAGGGACATGGACCAGGAGAGAGCGCTGAGGGAAGCCGCTGTCGCTGTTGGTGTCTTTGGGTGAGTTTTTATACTATGTGGATTTTATTAATTCTTTATTACATCTACGAGTAGATGAAAATACAAAATTAAAGACACAAAGAAAATTGTAAGGTACCTACTGTTTAGCAAGAGGCTCATTTATCGCGCTTCCCCACCGCTAAGTCAACCACGCAGTTAACGTAATGTTTATATCTGTTATAAAGATGATATAGGAATATTATTATACCCATTATAATTCAATGTAGCAAGAAGTTCAAAACAGCATTCTGATCAGGAAATAGATATGCATACGTGAAAATCTCAGTTATCTATCCGAAGCGTTTTCCCGAAGATCGGACTTTTATTCGTTTTAGGAAACGCATTCAAAGAGATTCGTTTTTGGGAATGCTTTTTACAGATTTTTGGGTTGTATGGAAATTTTTAAGCTCCTTAAAGGAGTTATGTTTTTGTTATTGTGTCGGATTCTGTTTAGAACGCATGACATAATTTCAGGATTTTATTCTAAATTTGGTAGGTTCTTGTAATACCTACTCGGGGATCGGACCCAGCACCTCTTGATCGGTAGTCGCGCTCGTAGGTAGCCAATTGACCACCGAGGCAGGCAGGTCCTAAATAGTATCTACTGATGTCGTATAAATAATGATAAAAACGTAACATCACACATGTACCTAATCCCTGAAGGAATTAGGTACATTTGAGGCTGAGGAGTGTAGTAATGTAAATAATGATATTTATTGTAATCCCCTCCCAAAGATCTTCTCTTGTATGTAAAAGCAGCCTTTATAACGGCTCCAATACGGGATCAAGCCTCGCTCGTTGATCAAAGGTTGGCGGGACACGCCTCGTCGGGTCCATTGACTTTGCCCATCCATTTTAAATTTGGTCGAGCGTTAATACTAGCACCAATCACACACTGTTCGGCTCTAGAATGTTCGAAAACTTTTGGTTGTTACGAGGATTGGTAAGCCCTAAGTTGTGCCTCCGATTCCATACCGTGACAAATCTGTGTGATGAGTGTATGTGCTATGGGTTGTCAAGTTATATAACGCATGTAGTCATATATTGTGGGTTTATGGTCATAAAAACTATGTAGATGAGCGTTTGCTTAAAATTGTATAAACTCTGCTGAGTTGAGGAAAATAAATCGAGTTGTTTCAAGATATCATGGTACATAAGTTATTTAAAAAACTTTAATTTGTTCTTTACAATATATGTACCTACATAAATTCGCAAAATTTTCTAATTTCATTGCAGATAAAAATAGTAGGCACATGTTAATTGTGAACACATATGTATATATGTATGTACGGGTATACATATACGTAGGTACCTATATTACAGTGATGCGTCGCGACATGTATCTAAGGAAGTTACGAATACTAAAAATGTTGTACCTACAATTGTATTTATCCAGTCTGTCCTTGATTGTGGTTAGGACTTTTTTAACTTATATTTCCTATAGGACTAGCCTATAGGACTATTTTAACTTATATTTCCTAATTTATTATATAGAGAAATTTTAACAAATATAATTAATTAAATGTTATGTTCACATAATGGTGCAAAACTGCAATTGTTTAATAACATAATATAATCATAAAGAAAAATAATAAAAAATATTTACAAACACTATAAAATTCCAAATGCTGCCATAAGATGTATTGTGATATTTTCGAGCTAAGTAACTAGGTACCTACCTTAAATTATTTCTGTTATCTGAAGAGCTTTCGAAGGCACGTTAACTGATTGACGTCAAAAATGAACGAACAACCTTATAAAGGTACTCTTAGCATTCCGGTCTACCTTGGACTTCCACCTATTTCATTGTTTTTATTAAAGCTAAATTTGTCTTTCTTTTCAAACGTCTCACCAAACTTAATATAAACGAAGCAATGTATGTACGAGTAGGTATATTTAAAAAGATCGTATTTAACGTTATGTTATAAAACGATAACAAACAAGGAACAAAGAGGTTAGACAGCTGACCAGTTTGGGATATTCGCCAAAGACGCTCTCAAAGCGTTTCCGGCAGATAGGACGCAGCTTGAGTGCGGCGACGAGGAACTAATAGGACTCAGGATGTTGCCTGCACGGGTTGTCCTTATATAAACGTTACGTCTATTTGTACGGGAGTATTCCATTAGCAACGAAACGCAAGATAATTTCATTGCAATTAAAATAATAATTTAACACTTGTCGTAACGCTGAAGTAAAACATCGTAAGGAAACCGTACATTAATACAAGTGTATAGTCGGCATTGTAGAGTTATGATTAGCCACAAGACACACACAATGGTCAAAGAGAAATCAAAAAAAATGGATTTGATGCATTATTATGTAGCATTTAGGTAAGATCAGTTGTCGCGTACACATTATATAATAATTGAATGTTAATTATTACATATTAAATCTATGGAGGTGTTGAGTACCTCGTTGGTCGAGTGGTTGCAAGAGCGACTACCAATCGAGAAGTCCAGGGTTCGATTCCCGGGTCGGGTGCTATTAAATTTTTCTGACTTAGAATTTTCCAAGTAACATACATTACGTATGATCACCGATATAAAGAAAAAACTAAAATGGTTTTGTTATAGGACATTTTTGAGGTTTAAAAATTTATTAACAGGATTTCGTTTATAATTTAACCGAAAAATCAATTTACATATTTAATGCCAGCTTTAATATATTTTACAAAATAATCTTTAACTGCGCTCCAGTCTGAGACAAAATTCAGATGCATCCTAAGATGAAAGATATATATCTAAATACCCTACTCATCCTTGCTTTGAAGAGTTCAAGGCACCGTGTTACTTTGATCGCGTCAGTAGCGAGACGATATACGAGCACATATACGAGCCCCACTGATCACTGAGCTGTGATCAACCTTTGATAACCCGTCGCCTGACGTCTCCCTTTAACTATCGACGTATGTACTATAACTTACAAGTCAGGAATAAGTTAACTATATTTTATATGTGCTACTTTTACACATATAAAAGCGACATAAACGGGAACCTAACTATAACTGATGAAACGCGGGAGTGTAATACACTCCTCTGTCTAGCCGTACGGGAATTACACGCGTGATGTTTACGGTTTTTTTAAAAGCAAAGATATATGAGTTTCTGAATGCCTTTGATAGGTTCTTAGAAACGAAATGACTGTAGTTTTAAAGCGGTTTCAGTGCCTGCTATCCCCGGGCGCATAGGCAGAGGAGTGTAGGCCTATGTCCCTACTACATCGTACATTAGATGAAGTTAATATGTAGGTATAAGACGAAGAATTGGATCTAGGAAATTCTATATCGCGGAAGTCATATTTAACAATAGTAACAACAGATGTTTCAAATAAATTCTTCGACCTCCAGAGCCTTCACTATTTGCTTTGAATGCTCTCCGTAAATAAATTAACCATCTACAACTTTTCATTAAAAATATGCGGAGTACTTAAACTTCCAGTCACCTCTGACAGATGTCATAACAGCTTATGAATAGCAACCGGCAGCTGAACGTTAGTACATTGACGCCATTGTCGATGGGTCGTTTAAAAATAGCGCCACATACAGTGATACAATGGTTTCTTGTCAAGTAGAGCCTTAATCGAATTAGTGAGATCCAGGCGGAGTCAATGAACACGTGATCAGTGAGCCGTGTGCAACCTTTGATCACCCGTCGCTGTGACGTCAGCATACCTTCGACAGTCTCCTATAGATAAGTACCTACGCCAAAATAGACATCTATTCACACTACTCACTAATCTGTTAAAATAGATGTTTATGTGACTGCGTCGTTGGTCCAATGGTTGCAAGCGCCACTGCCGATCGGGAGGTCCTGGGTTCCAATACCTTGTCGGGTACCATTAGATTTTTTAATATTTAGAATTTCTAGTAGTTACTCGGAGTCTGGATGTGTGCCCGGTATATGGCAAGAGGCTCACCACTTATTCCATGGGACGTAAACGTAACTGGTGAGACATGGGAGTGTACTACACTCCTGTGTCTACACCTTCGTGGATTATAGGCGTGCTGTTACGTTTTTATTTTATGTATATAGACAGATATATATGTACATATTTCCGAAACAATCAATAGTAGGTACAATATTCAGAAAAAAATAATACAGAGAAAAATTGCACAGAAATTTGCATGAGCATAAACCAGCCAAAGAACACACTCGACCACCCTCAGTTATTTTTCCAGACTCATAAAATACCCATATCGGGATCTCTACAAATATTGCATTAGCATACCCCATACATGATTTACGGGTACATCGGTCCGCACTCCCCATGATTACCGGATTTGACTGGCAAATACGTGATGCTCGTATCTTAGTGCGCTATGTTCGATTTGAATATGAAAAAGTGATTGTTAGGGCATTGGGATTCCATGGAATGGGGTGTAGTAATAAGTGAATAGTTTTTTTATGTCTGCGCACAAAAGTTGGCAGAACGTGTCTCGTCTCGGTCAATGGCCAATAGGGATTGGTGAAAATGTGGTCTGCCCTATTTGAAAGAGCTGAACGCTTCAATATTGGTAGGAGGATTCCAGACATTTGTCTGTACGAGTAAATCGCTTACGGTGACGTCTACACTGCGTGTATTTATTTCTGCCAGTAAACAGTAAACTTTGAAGAGTAGAGTAGGTAAGTTGGTACCTATCCATTATTTGTTACTGATTTCATGTAGTATTGTTTTTATCTGAGATTTGATATAAATGTCTGTAAGTGTAGAAAGCTTAGTAAAATGGATTTTGGTGCCGATTTTGGAGGAACTAAAGAAGCAAACAGTTTCACGTTCATGGAAATGAGTATCTAATTTAAATTAACAAACAGTTATGTTTAAATCATTATTATGAGTTTTAGTACCCAATAACAAAACAAGAAATGAATTGACATCAAAAACTTCTAAAAGTTGAATTACCAACATTGGGTGTGCAGATGGATTTTCGATTTCAATAGTATCATATCTTAGTCATAGTTAATTAGAACTACGAGTTTTACTGGTTTAATTACCACGGGTGGATTGTTCTTGTGCAGAGATTTAATATAATTTGTGGGTATTATAAGATACGCATATTACATTTGGGATCACTGTTAGTGCAAGATTCGCACGCGCGATGCTATATCTGCCGTTTAAGGATAATCCATTTGTGGTGTTTAGATCTAAAGGCTACGATAGACAAATTTCGTCATTAGGACAGAAATCGCTCTATTCATGATAGAAAATTTTCTCACGAGCTGATGTACCTAATTGCCACTTCTGGAACACAAATAATCTATGAACCATTTCTAATCGCAATAGACTCTAGGCTACATTTCTAACCACATTTACCAGGGATAATAATCAACTAAGGCTTTGTAATTACTGATTGATTAATCAATTAGATTTACGCTTTGGATCCTGAACACAGATTAGGTATAACCAAAGTCCTAGAGCCTCAATTTAGTTCAAAGCTATTAACGTAAATCAATTTAGAGATAGCCTTTGTGTATCGCCTCTAGTCCATAGGCTGCATTGGCTATGGCATCTTAAGCATCTAGTAATTAAACCTGTACCTACTCAAATCAAGTTACAGATGTGCCAAAACGTACTAATGTACCCATTAACACTTTTGAATAGATTAAATGGAAATCATTTAATATTCAGTATTATTAACTTCAATTAGACTTAACGCTTCAATCCGAATTACTAATCAATTCTTTGAATTTTTTTAAATAATTTCCGCGATACTTCTTGTGTTTTTCGATAAAAATTCGTAATTAGGTCGTGGTGTTGGCTTTACTTTCATCAGATACCATGTTACAAGGAATAAAATGACCCGAATATAATACATTTTCACCCTCAATTGTCCTATTTGTTAACTGGTCTCATACAGCTCTCTCAGTACAGCTCATAAGAGAATATAAATATTTCCGAGGTTCGCTATCCCGAAAGGTTTTCTTACATCTCATTAGAAGCTTTAAATACAAGTTAAAAACATCTGAAAGACGTATCAACTAACCACTGAAGAAGCACGATAAAATATGTTTCTAGTCTCTTGCACCTGCAACCATGCTACATGTCCAGCAATGGGACGCAAAAAGGCCCCTTTCAATAGCGGCATCATATGTATATTAATATCTATTGAAATTTAACGACACGTCATACCAATATACACACAAAGTACCTAGTACCTAAATGGTGCAAAATAATGCCTAACGGCTGTCAGGAAAGAAGTCTTGCAAGTCTTGTTACATTTAAACTTATTTCAATTAATTGCAGTCCTCCAGTTTCCTTGGCAATGGCGCTGTCTCCCGCTCGCTATCCGCTGCTGTCGCCACACTACGCGCCACTCCCACCTACACAGCCAGCGCCACAGCTGCCCCAACCTGACTCCTCGCACGACAACAACGAGGAAGTCAATACTCATTCAGACAGCGACGGTGAGTTAATTTATAGAGAAGCCAAAAAATCCCTCCACGTAATGGTTTGTCATCTTGTTAAATTTGCAACAAGGTCCAAAGACATTTGAAAGAATTTGATATCACATAAAATCGAACTTCTATATGAGAGAATCATAGATCTCTGCTGCTTACAAAAACTGAAAGAATGACTGGAATGTTCTTGAATCTTTCCTCGTATTCACTTAACACACAAATACAAGAGAATGTATCAGTTCAAGCATTGAACCTTAAATGCCACCTAAATAGATGTTGGAACTCTCTCTAATTTATGCACATATAATCAAGGTGATGTTATTAGTGAATATAAATGCAAAGAGAATATACATTCAATGGATTATGACTATATATAATTATTTATAATTGATCCCTAGCTACAGTCCACAGTGTTTTTGAAGTAGGTAATCTTTATTACAGATGACAGTATTGACGTGACGAATGAAGAAGACTCAACGTCATATTCGCCGCCCGCAGTCTCCAGCTACCCGCAAAACTGCACGCCTTACAGGTAAGTATTTTGAAACGTTTTGAATAGCTATGCTGTCAGTTGATAAGAGGATTAGATTTGGGAGAGCAGGTTTTGTGAATTGTCACAATATTCCAACTTTCAAAAATCTAAAAATGTAATCTATTAGCATATATGTAGGGATATATAAAATGTCATACTGGGATGTGTGCTTTATTGAAATTATTGGAGTAATTTAATGATTTAATATATTACAAGGTAACCTAATAGTTCTTACCTGATATTTTACTCATCATTTGTACCTACCTATATTATGAACAAATCGCTATACGAATATTGTACTTGCACTGTAGATTCATAAAAGCACCGAATATTTTATAACATAAAACTTAGGTCAGGTATTGCGTCATAGCCTTCCAATGTATAACTCGCAAATAATGGCATATTTAATTAAACATTCGCCATTTTGTAAAGGCATTTGAAATTAATTGTCGAGGAAATAAATATACTCGTAAAAAGTATTTGTATTCCATGTTCATCCATTTAGCCACATATCTTCTTTTTATCATCATCATTATCAGCTTATTTCCGTCCACTGCTGGATATAGGCCTCTGCAATAGTACTTCACTGAGCTCGAACTTCAGCTTTGCATCCAGCACCTAGCTTTGGAGCGTTGTATGCTACTTTTTCCAATCTTCCTTTTAATATTTTATAATTTCAACAATCTCTTCCAGACCCCTCGGCATCGAGAGCTCCGCGGAGACGGCAGCTCGGTTGCTGTTCATGGCAGTCAAATGGGCCAAGAATCTGCCTTCCTTCGCCAGCCTCGCGTTCAGAGATCAGGTATGTTGACATTAGGTCATAATTAATTACGACGGTTGCAAACGACACATTTCACCAGACCTAGCTTCTTCATCGTCATTATTATCATCACCATGAGCCCGTTCGTGGACCTAGAAAGATAGATAAACCACACGTACATACTTATATATGTACTGACCTAACTTAACAATATACATAAGTAGCAAAAATTTGTCTTATCACTTCTTCTATATCCCTAAATAATGTTAGGAACATGTTCACATGGTGCAACAAAACGTTCCCACCAGGTGATCCTGCTGGAGGAGGCGTGGTCGGAGCTGTTCCTGCTGAATGCCATCCAGTGGTGCTTGCCGCTCGACGCCGCCTGCGCCGCACTCTTCGGCAGCGACCAGGCTGACCAAGGTATTCTACTTTTAGTCCAGAATTCAGCGATTTAGAATGTGACAGAGGATGTAACACCAATTGCCCCGGGACAAAATATGCTTTTGGAAGTTACTCTGACTGTGACGACGGTTGTAAGATCACTTCCCCCGGAAGAATAGTTTTTGTGAATACCCTGTGTTTAATCTATGCCTGATGGTAAAATTATTTCTAGAAGGATGAGTTTAGAAATATATAAATATACACATGAAACTCTTTTAGTTGTTTGCCTGTCATTGCACCGACTAGTTAGTTTGGGACCCGATGGCCGTTTCTGAGCTGTAGCAAGATATTTGTATTGTTACATTTCCCGAATAGCTATTTATGTCCCGACCTGCGACCTGCGATCTAATACACTTTCTGGATAAATCTTTGAAGTGGTTCAATTGTTAGGCAAACACTCCACTGGTAGCGTAGATAGCTATTGTCGGTTGCAGAGAACGGCACCAGCTCGGCGACGCTGCGGCGGCTGCGCGAGGTGCTGGCCCGCTACCGCGCCGTGCTCGTGGACCCCGCGGAGTTCGCCTGCATGAAGGCCATCGTACTCTTCAAATCCGGTAAGATGCGCTGGGAGTATTACATGGTCATGAGTTTTAATGATCACCATATTAGTATTCTAGTATAGTAGTACTAGTATTCTAGTATAGTAGTAATGTGTATGAAGAATGTCCGATGCGGCTCGATTGGTATTTTTGTTACATTTTCAAGGTTAGTATAACACAACAAAATTGAATAGGTACATGTTATATCCTAGACTACATTTCACTCACCACCATGTAAGATAGTGGTAAAGGGTAAAGATAGTGGTGAAGATATTGTAGGGTAGGGTAGGTAGGATAGGGTAAAGATAGTGGTAAAGGGGCCGAGAGCTATAAAAGTCCAATGAGTGGTAGTAGCGCGTTAAGTAGTAGATGATAAGAGGTTGAGTATGTGCGTGGTGCGCAGAGACGCGCGGGCTGAAGGAGCCGCTGCAGATCGAGAACCTGCAGGACCAGGCGCAGGTGATGCTGATGTCGCACGCGCGCGCCGCGCACGGCGCCGCGCCCGCGCGCTTCGGCCGCCTGCTGCTGCTGCTGCCGCTGCTGCGCGCCGCGCCGCCGCACGCGCTCGAGCGGGAGTTCTTCTCCAAGACCATCGGACACACGCCCATGGAGAAGGTACTCGCCGACATGTACAAGAACTAGCTCTTCGCCTCCCACCTGCCGGGGTGCCTCCTCCTGCTGAACGTGTTTACCGACTTCTATATGAAGTAATCCGCGCGGCAGCTGCGGTATGGGTAATTAAGATTGAAGATTTATCCTGTAAAGCCAAACAAAATAGTTCCAACTCGATGAAATATAATTCCACCTTAATGAATCGTGCAAGTCCAAAATTATAAATTTGTTTAGTTGAGAAGTTCAGTTTTCTTCTATAATTTCATTGATGTTCAAAAGATAAAAAATATCTTCAATTCAAAAGACCAAAAAAGTTATGAAATAAAGGCCACAACGTCCCCGGCTCGAAGGACCATGCAGTTCCAATCAGATTGAAACTTAGCAAGGTCCGTATTCTATTTGTGTAAATATCAAAATCATTATGCCTATAGGACCTGTAAATAAGACTCAAGGCCATATATGTAAGTATTAAAAGTTTAATTTGACGTTAAAATTACTGCAACAAATTTATATGAGAAATAATCATATATGTATATTCCAAACAATTTCAAATTCCATTTGACATGTAATTAATAATAGGCATGTAAATATTATTAAATAAAGAACCATTGATTCATGAACAGTTCAGTAAATCTTTCTACTAAAGTGGTAGCCAATTTTTAATATTGCAATACTTTGCACATTTTAAACATTAGTAATACATTGTAGAATTCTTAGAAAGTAAAATAAAATAGATAAGTTACAATCGAGTCTAGTCAAGTTACCGTATATTTACTTAAATGTTACGAAAACGAATTAAAGGCCTCACTTAGTTATAAATTAAAAAAAATAAGTATCAAGTTATCAAACTTCATAAAATGGTAACATTCTCACTTCTTTTGTCTCATACGTCTATCTCATTCGTTTCAATTCGAATTTCAAATCACTGTCATTTGAATACGCGATAACACGATCCACTAAACAGTTTCGTACAAACACGCTTGTATCATAAATTTAAAACATACCTGTAGATTTTGACTAGAAAAAACTATTTTCATTGAGTATTTGTAAATGCAAATGCGGACTTATCTCGCTGTGACGTCATTTGAATCTCCGCGAGAATCCAGTGAATAATAATTCTTCAGTACGACAATGTTAATGACAACTTTTATTCACAACATAATAATATCAACACAATATCGGTCCGGCAGTTTCATGTCAATAGTGTTGCATCGCACTTCCATGTATTTATAAATATCTACTACATACAGTGATTTAAAAACAAAATAGGTAGCTATAAGTTTTTCGGCGGGAATACCGAGTCTACAAGTGTTTTGTAAATAGGCTTGTTTGTAGTTTATTATGTTCCTTTTAACGCATAATATAATTGTAATTTTAAAAATGAACACTAATGCGTACCGCTAAATGTAATCATGTGCAAAAATTGTAATAAATACATCTGATGTCAGTAAATATGGTATTTTTATTGAACATTATCTTTACTTTTCCGATAAATTAATGTCAGTAGTTTATTTCTAACGGTTACAGTTATAAATATTTTATAATTAAAAAAAAATATTTGAATTTTGTTCTAGATTTAAGCTTTCAAAACTTTTCATGTTCACTTTCAAGTAATGGTGAGTTTAATGTAGCATAGATGTCAAACGAAGATAATTATATATTGTGGTTTTTTTTGTTTAATAATTATTTATCAATTTTGACATTCAAAACGTTAAAAAAGTTTACGTAATTAGCGCCATCTATCGTACGTATATATAACTATTACAATAATATTATTTACGATATTTGACATTGTCAAATTATGGTACTCAGTTTAATATGTGCTAAATAGATGGCAGTGTCATAGTACCTACGAGTCGCCGGGAGTTTTAGCACAGAGCTACTATGTATAATCTATCGTCTAGTGTCTACAAACTACAATCGTAATTGGTTTCGTCATACACATTTTAGTGACACAACTTAAACAGATGATGAAAATATGATGTTAGCGAATAAACATAAATAGCGAATAAAACGCACAGCGGAAAAAATGTTTGTAGGAAATGATCACAAGGCATTTACATATTCTGACGTAACGTTGAGTCGTAATGCACTTGAAGTTTGTTGAAGATGTTGAAGAGGACAAGTTTTTAATTAAAATGGAACCCAGTCTACCAATGTTTTTAGTTCTTTGGGGGATTTTTCGTACGCGGTACTTTAAGTCATTAACATATTGTGCAATGCTTAGTATGTAATCTATGCTATGGAATAAAAAGTACATTGGATCAGGCTCTTACTTACTTGACCTTCATCATAGCCTGCTCCCGTCGACTGGTCGACATAGGCCACTCCAATAGCGCGCCACTGAGCTCGATCTGCAGCTCGTCGTATCCAACCGGCCAGGCATTTTGCTAATGTAATTTATTCATAATTATTACTTTTCATAATTACTCTTTTCATCTACAATGTTTGGAGTCGCGAGTGGCAAGGCTAAAAAGGTTGCAAAGCGACTTTTTTAAACTTGTTTAGTGCCAATACCAACCTCGTGCATTAGGGCAATATTTGGAGCGTAAAGAAAAAACACTTCCGTCGAGTTTTTTAATACGCTTTGTGTAAACTACAAAGAGTGGGTCACCGTTTCACGTTCATATTGTTAAAGGTCAACCGCTTCGGGTGTTCTCTCATACACATAATATAGAACTTAGGTATATAGAGGTCATTATGGCATGCATAGCATAACAACAGTATTCAATATTTTGAACATAACATTTGTAATATTTGCCGCACAACCCCAGTCATTTCAGTCAGTTCAGTCGTTTTAGTACATTATAACACAAATAATATGCTAACAAAAACTAAAAATTCGTTGTCGATGCGAGGCATCTATAAAAAACATTGCCTCGTTGGTCGAATGATTCCAAGCGCGGCTGCTGATTGAAAGATCCTGGGTTCGATTCGCGGGACAGATGCTATCATATTTTTCTAACTTACAATTTCTAATAATTTCTAGTAGTAGGTAACTCAAGTCTGGGTTCATGCCCGGTGTAATATCACGAGGGGCTCACCTTCTATTTCATCGCGGGACGCAGAATTTAACAAGTGCATCGTTAGAGTTTACTACATTCCTCTGCCTACCTCTTCAGAAAATACAGGCGTAAAGATGAAAAACCTTTACGGCTTAGTCAGCACAAAATAACAAAGTAACACATAAAAATGTATCTCAATATTACACAATAAACGATAAGTAACAATCAAAATTTGTTTTTTAAAATTAGTAACTATCTATATGTGCTGTACTTTAGTTTGTATAAAAATAATATACAATATTTTCATAACTGCTAAATACCTGTCTACGGATACGGCTTTTTGTCTAGAAATAAATAATTATGCAATTTTATTGTGCGGATACTCGTATCGCGCTGTTGCGTGCGTTTTTACCCACAATATGGCAAATATACCTAATCAACTCCTACGAGTATCCAGACGGAAATACTGTACGTAAATACATTTTATAATAAAACTAGCTGTTACCAACCAGCATCGCTGGACATTGTTAAATCTAATATTATTAATAAAATTAAATAAAGCTATAGATATTTTCATATACGCAGGTAGGTTTCTAAGGTTTCCCCATTGGCAAATGACTAACCTATTTTATCTGAAATCTAGATAGTTAAAATTTGGTATTTCCCCGCACTTACATCGATAAATATTCGAATTGTAAGTATATCTGTTTTGCAAGCCCTTTTTTACATGCCTGAACTATGGAAACACCCTCCTTCTCATTTTTACACGAATACTTTCTTTCAGACGAATGTAGAAGAAGCACGTCATGCGCCTACCCAAGGATAGTCAATTGTGGTACTCTATTATCTCCGTGTACTCAAAATTAAGAATTTTTTCCAAGAAAACTTATTATTTTCTAATCGTCAAAACGTGATCAATTGAGTTTATTGATAAACGTTGAAGTTTTTGGTATTAAGAACCTCTTATAATCCAATCAACATTACTTTTTTCTTCCTAGAAATTTTAAAAAGAAACAAACTTAAAAACTGAAAAATAGAAGAGACTTTTTTTTTTCAACCCATTACAATTCCATTGTTGGAATAGAGACTTGCAAACATGATATTCTGGTAGAAATATTATAAGAAATGGATAAGTGTATCAAGTTAAAACTGCCATCTTTTGCGCTGGCAGACATGTCAAATTACTTTAAATTTAAAAAAAATGTAGACACTATGTACTAATATGTATGAACACATTAGTAGGTATCTACTGCCTAACGTATGTACTTAAACTAACGAGTTTTCCGACCAACAAAGTTATTGGTTTTTGTGTAGCATACGAGTATTACATTGCTTATTGTCCACACTTATCTTATCTTGCATATTATGGGAATTTAATACGTAGAGTCATTGGACTTCTGGGCGAATGTTTTCGTGACGGAGGCCCTGAGGCCCTCTTGTGCGATTCGTAAACCAAATCGACTAGAAATGAGCTTGTTTATAAAAAAGAATTATTATATGTTAAAAAAAGGAAATAAGTGAATGTTATATTAAAATTATTTACTGTTTTGACTGCCTCGTTGGTCGTGTTGGTTGCAAGTGCGACTGCCGATCGGGAGGTCCCGGGGCGAACACTACAAAATTTTCTGATT